>APFE031341427.1:80640-121964 GCA_000404065.3 Pinus taeda
CCATTATTTATAAAGCGCATTTAGAGAAAGATAGTGTCTAGTTGGTTTGTTTGTCATTAGGTCTTCATTAGATTCTAGGAAGGTCTGTCTTGTCCGCAAGATCGACTGATTCCGCATGACAAGATGCTTTGATTCTTTCATTAGAAAATATTATTGATGCCTAGGTGGTAGATTCAAGGGCCTCATTCCATGCCACACCTGATAGGAAACATTTTCATCATTATGTTCAAGGAGATTCTTGACAGGTTCAATTGGGTGATGATAAACCCTATAAAATCATTGGAATGGGTACAGTTTTCATAAAACAACAGAATGGAAATCAATGGCTATTGAAGGAGGTAAGGCATGTTCCAGATCTGAAGAAAAATCTAATTTCAACAGGGCAGTTGGGAGGTGAAGGTTGTGTAACTACTTTTATAGATAAAACCTGGAAAGTCACTAAAGGACCCCTGGTAATGGCAAAAGGAGAAAAGGTTGGTACATTGTATTTATGTAATGGTATTTCTAATTTTGTTAATGCTTTAACCTCTACATGAGAAGATACAGCATTGTGGCATCATACGCTCGAGCACATGAGTGAGAAGGGGATACATATCTTCACTCCAGAAATTTGTTGCCAAGTTTGAAGCATGTTGATTTGAAGTTCTATGAGAATTGTGTTTATGGAAAACAGAAAAGAGTCAGATTCCTCAAAGTTGGGAAATAAAAGAAGAACGAAAAATTAGAGCTTGTGCATACAGATGTATGGGGACCTACTCAGGTATCATCTCTCGGTGGCTCTCGTTATTATGTTACTTTTATTAATGATGCAACCAGAAAAACTTGGATTTATTGTATTCGAAATAAATCTAATGCATTTGATACTTTCAAGAATTGGAAAGATTTGGTTGAAAATGAGACAGGAAAAAGGTTGAAGTGTCTCAGATTAGACAATGGAGGTGAATATTGCAGCAAAGAGTTTGATAGGTACTGTTCAAAGAATGGAATTCACAGAGAGAAGATAGTTCTAGGAACACCACAAGAAAATGGTGTGTCAAAAAGGATGAACAAGAGAATCATGGAGCGTGCAAGGTGCATGAGATTGCATGTAGGATTGTCTTTACAATTTTGAGCAGATGATGTAGATACTGTTGTTTATCTAATAAACATAGGGCCTTCAATTTCCTTGGATGGTGGTATTCCAGAGGAGGCATGGACAAGTAAAAAGATAAACTACTCATTTTTAAAAACTTTTGGTTGTGAAGCCTTTGTCGACATTAATAAAGAAAATATAACAAAGCTTGAGCAAAATCAAAGAAAAGTACCCATGTTAGATATGTTGTTAATGATTTTGGTTATCACTTTTATGATTATGAAAAACACAAAATCATTAGAAGCAGAGATGTCATATTCAATGAAAAGGTTTTGTATAAGGATAAACTGCGGGAAAAGAAACAAGAAAAATAAAACAGAGAATACACATTGCTTGATGAGATCACAGAAAAATGATGGTGCCTGAAAATCATAATGATCAACAACCAGAACAACAATAGCAACCACAACAACAAAAAGCACCTCAAACACCTGAAAGTGGTGTTAGAAGATCTATCAGGATAAGTAGACCCCCTAAACGATACTCTCTTTCATTATATTATGTATTGTTAACTGATTCTGGTGAACCAAAATGTTATGAAGAAGCAATGCAGGTAGAAACCAGGAAGAAGTGGGAGCAAGCTATGAAAGAAGAGATGGACTCCTTAGTAGATAACCAGACTTGGGACTTAGTTAGGTTGCCTGCAGGTAAAACAACATTGCAAAATAAATGGGTTCACAGGTTGAAGGTGTTAGAAAATTATATATTACAGAGCAATGGAACACATAGAGTATTGCATAAATATAAACACATAAAACTAGAGAGACACAGATATACGTGGTTCACCCAGTTTGGGCTACGTCCACCTAGAATAGTCAGTCCTTCCTTTTTATTATCCAACAAAATGAAGAGACAAAACCTACAAAAGATCCGATGTAATATCTTCTGTTTTCTCTCACAGTCTCACCTCTCTGTTTCTCGCTCAGAGAATACACATCTATTACACAGCCTCAAATACAATTCCCTCATACAAAGATACGGGTTGTCTTCTAGGGCAAAAAAACCTAAACTAAACATAAGTTCTACTGTCAGATCATCTGCCTCATGAATGGCCCAGATTGACTAGAAATTACTATACTTTTACAAGGGCAATTTTACAATCTGTTTTAGCTTCGGCGGCGGGCTGCCCCCGAAACCCGCTGGGGGCACCGCTGGCCCTTCGGACCCCCCGCAAGGGGAACAAGTCCCCTAATCGTTACGTCGACCGCCTATGGAAGCGTTGATTGCGGTCATGACTGCATCATGACAACCCACCCCCTCCACTCGTGGAGGGTGTACAAACTTCTTGGGGTAATAACATCCGGCTGAACAAAGACCCCTTTGAACAATCATCTCCAACCAACAGAAGGAAGAAGATGGGAGGTAGAAAGTAAAGCTAGACTGTGGTTCGAAGGGGTTTGCAGACAGAAAGAAAGGGTATAGAAATTCTGATGAGATATTTTTCTCAATTTTAAAATGATTCAATTTAGAACTATCTTAAGGTCCAGTAGCAGTGAATGATTTTGATCTTGAGCAATTAGATGTAAAGACAACCTTTTCTCCATGGGGATTTGGAGGAGAGATATATATGCCCAGCAGCCACAAAGGAATGTGAAGGGTAAAGGGAGGAGCAACAGTGGTGCAGGTTGAAGGAAGAGATTGTAAAGGCTTAAAACAAAGGCTTCCAAGGCACGATCTAAAATTTGATACTTTAATGTCTAAACAAGGTTATACTAGATGTCAACTTTCCTGACTCATTGTGTTTATCTCAAAAAGAAAAATGATGGCAGCTATATTATATTGTTATTGTATGTAGATGACATGCTTGTTGCAAGTTCTAACATGCAGGAAATAAATGTGCTCAAAAGAAAATTAGAAAACTCATTTGCAATGAAGGATTTGGGTGCTGCAAACAAATCCTTGGTATGAGAATAACTAGAGACAGGAAGAATCCCAAATTAACATTGTCTCAGAGTGAGTACATACAAAAGGTGTTGAAAAGGTTTAATATGTAGAATGCAAAACCAATTAGTATACCTTATACCTTTGGCTAGCCACTTCAAACTAAGTTAAGGAAATGTGTCCCAAGACTCAAGAAGAAATGGATTATATGTCTAAAGTTCCATATGCATCGGCAGTTGGAAGCTTAATGTATGCAATGGTCTGCACAAGGCCTGATATTGCACATGCAGTGGGAGTTGTAAAAAGGTACATGAACAATCCAGGAAAAGAACATTGGATGGCAGTGAAGTGGATTCTCAAGTATTTAAGAGGTACCACAAATCAAGCATTATGCTTTGGTGGTTCAAACATTTCTCTATAGGGATATGTTGTTGCAGATATGGTGGGTGATAGAGATAACAGAGGAGCAACACAGGGTATGTGTTTACTGTAGGTGGAACAATTGTCAGTTGGTTCTCAAAACTGCAAAGTGTTTTTGCACTCTCAACAATAGAAGCAGAGTATGTTGTTGCCACAGAGGCTAGTAAAGAAATGATTTGGTTACAAAGGTTTTTGGATGAATTGGGTAAGAAGCAGGAGTTGGGCAAGTTATACAGTGACAGCCAAAGTGCCATACATCTTGCAAAGAACTCTGCATTTCATTCCAAGATTAAACATATACAGCTCAAGTACCATTTCATACGGTCAACATTGGAAGATGGATAGTTGAAGCTGGAAAAGATACACACTAGCTAGAATCTTGCAGATATGTTAACAAAAGCCGTAACCAGGGAGAAACAGAGATTCTGTTCAGTTTCAATTGGTTTTCAAGTATGATGAAGAAGATGAGAAGCAGCCAGGTCTAAAGTGGAGTCATTGTCCAGCAAATGAAGTAGCAGTGGAGTTGCTATAATTAGTCTCAAAGTGGGATATTGTTGGGTGTGGAGCCTAATTATCTTCTTTATATAGAGGTATCGCCACATTGGACCCCAGTTCATAATGTGGTGGCAACACTACCCATAAAAATATACGCTACAAGGGTGGTCTAGGGGGGCATTGCGATCTTTAGGAGCCCCCCCCCGGCAGGGGGTTGGGGACAGCGCCCCCGAAACTCAAAATAGATGTAAAATTGCCTTGTAAAATGTTGTAATTTCGTAGTCAATCTGGGCCGTTCATTAGGCGGAGATCTGATGGTAGAAGTTATGTTTAATTTAGGGTTTTGTGCCTTAGAAGGAAACCCCTCACTATATAAGAGGGAATTGTATTGCATCTATGTAGATCTATAATATATAATTTCCTAACATGTATCACTTCATCAGTGGTTACACTGCCTTGGTAAGATTAACTGAGTTTATAGATGTGCTTCCTTTTTTAGTTTCCTTTACATTACCTATGTTCTTGAATGTTTTCATGATTCGGGTTGTAAGAACTGAAGGAGTTAAGGATCCATGTGCAACATTTTCTGCTTGTTTTGGAGCAGCGTTTCTTATGCTACATCCAACCAAATATGAAGAAATGCTTGTAGAGAAGATGCAAAAGCATGGTACAATGGCTTGGCTGGTTAACACTAGGTGGTCTGGTTGGAGGTACTCTCATACATTCCAACTAAACTTATATGACAAGAATTATATGTAACTAATTTCTTTGTTTTGGACTATCTTTTACTCTAACATACATACATTCATGGCTAACTTTTACAAATTATGATGCATCTATGTCATGGGACAGAGAATCAAGCTTGGTTATACCCGCAGAATCATATATGATATAAACAATAGCAGTTTACATAATGAAAACTATACAGAAATGCCTGTATTTGGCTTGCATATTCCAGATTCTATTGAGGGTATTCCCTCATAGATATTGCACCCTGAAAACACGGTATGTCATGATGATGGCTTTTGGAGTACATCTCTACATTCTCCCTTATTTTTTTACTTTTATCAGTATTCAGATAGTACAATGGTCACAAAATATATAAATTTCTTTCATTGAGTCCCAAATTTTCAAGATTTAAAATGGGCTAAAAATATGTACTCCCCTTTGTAGTGGTTTGACAAGGAAACCCTGCAAAATTTGGCAGGTCTCTTTCAGAGCAATTTTTAGAAATTTACAGGTTATAAAATTGGCAACAGTAGTAAGCTTACTAAAGAAATCCTCACAGCTGGGCCACAATTGGATTTTATACTATCCTACTAATTATGGGAAACAATAAAGTGCAATGTGGAGCATAATAGCAATAAGTACTGTTAGAGCAGAATAAAATATTACTTTTCAAGTTACCTCAAAGGAAACTTGGAAAATCATGATTTTTTGTATGGTTATCATGTAGAAAGAAATTTTTTATTATCGGCACGTGCTCCAAAGTTAAAATTTTTGGCTTTTTCGAAAGGAAATCCTCATATTCTTATTTAATTAATGTAACTCTATTTTAGAATGAAACTGTTTATCTAGGAAGCAATAAAAGATGCATTTCACCTCCACTGATTTATGCCAAACTATAGTTCTATCATATGGTTGAGTTTTAAATAAATTATTTGTTCGTATTGATTTACATTCTTAGTTAATGGTGGTGGTTTTGTTCTAGCCCTAAATGTGTGAAATATAGTAGACACATTTGGCCAACTAGACAGTATCACTTATAGCTGCAAAAAAATTACTTGTTAAAAGTAGGAAACATATCCAATGATTTCGATCTTTCCTAACGTTTTTTTTGTCTTCTTTTTTACAGGAACCAAGCAAGTGAATCATATAGGAAAAGTATACAAAATTTATGAAGTCATTAGTAAATTATTTGCAGATATTTTTAAACAGAAAATGAGCATAATTTCATTTTTATCGTTAATCGATTATTAGTCTCTTCTGAAACTTATGTAACATGCTTTTTTATTGCTATTGTGTATGTCACCATAGTTTAAGAATGATATCTATGAAATTCCAACCATGTAGACTACATCTTTCATTGACAATACATTTGGTTTGAGGATCACAAATTATCAAAATAACAATCAGAAGGACTTCACATCACCATCTTTTTCTACCAGAACTTTCCATAGCCATTATGCCTCACAAAAATCTTGGTATTGTAAAATTAGTGATTAAGATAATCTAGATGAATATATTCTTGAACAGGTAGAATAATCACAATCCAGTAGGCATACATAAGGACTGATTCAGGGTGGTAAAATGCTACTTGTTCCTTTAAGAAGGAAATGTATACTCAACTTTTGCATAGTCCAACAGGTATCTAAGAAGTTGTCTCCACAGTTTCCAACATTTTATTTCATAAGACCTTCAAATGGTCCATTTTTATCAGTCTATAGACAAGAATACACATCCTCTTCTTTTGGAGATCACATCTACATAATTGCATAAACTCATAGTGTTCCTTTTTGAAATACAAAGTTCCTTTCACTTCTACACAAGGAAAATTGATGAATTTTTCCCTTCTTCAGGTGGAACTAGTGATCCTCGATAGTTACCATTGGTGTTGTTGATCACTGAAGAACTGCTTTCATTAGAATCTAGGTCACTAGGGCCACTAAAAATATTTGATCTGGAAGAGCGATAGGCTGGTGTCAAAGCTGGAAGTGAATTGGATGTGTGGTATGACCACAGGAAATTAGTGTTATGATCATACATTTCTTCTTTTGTATCAATTGTGTGTCCTCGCAACGTGTAAGGAAGAAAATTATGGCCATATTCATCTTGATACGGCTTCATTTTCTTGTTCTTGTTCAATTTTAGATTTTTTTTTACCATTGAAAACATTACTTGCTTCCTCCTTAGCATCATCGGTTATGCATGAATCGCTTAGAGGTGCAATGCCACCTTGTTCCAACTGCAAATAGGGTGGAGTATACACAACCAAGCGTTGAGGAGCACACGTTATCTAAAAATTGAGTAGTATACCCCTCGTGATATTGGTGCAATGATAGTCCATCCACATTTCCACACTGATTTGGAACGCTATAGCTCCCAGAATATATGTTCCTCCTTTGAACCAAATGTTGATCCATGTTCTGAGAATTAAGTTCTAGTACTGATGCAGGTTGTTGTTGAGCCCAAACATGAGAATCCAGAGAAACAGCTGGATCATCAAATATGCATGAAACAACAGACCTTGGTAGATTTAGGTGTAGCTAGTTCATGTTTCCATTTTCAACATTCATCATATTGGATGAAGCCTTATATGTAGCGAAATTCAAGTAATCTCTAAACCGTCATGTTTCAGCCTCCATCCTTTCATTCTCCTACTGTGTCAGGGAAGAAAAGTACTGAGATATCTAGGAAGCAGCAAAGAGGTTAGTTCGTGGTCTATGAGTCATTGGATCGATGCCCATTTGAAGCAATCATTTCTTCAAATGCGTGTTCCAGTAGTTCTTAATTTCATTGTCTGTTCTCCCGGGTAGATGAGAATCTATTACATAGTCCAAACCACCTAAGCATTGAATTTAATATCAAAAACCCACTAGGCTAATCGACCTCAAACATCGTAAGTTATAAAATTACATGAGAGACATCATGGTTTGTTTAAAGATTACTTGTTTCCAAGAATCGCATGGAGTTGGAGAATTGTTTGTTCTTCATCAAAAGAAAACTTTCCTCGCTTTATATCAAGCCTAGAATAGTTGTTCCATCGAAGCCTGCAGCTTTTTCCACACCTAAATAACCTTGCAACATAGGAACTTCACAATTTTCTAAGCGGTATATGATGATAGAACTTCCTAAAGCCGAATTCAGCAAAGTACTCATTTATAGAAATTCAACCCATAAATTGTATGAGAGTTGTACCCATTGTCATAAACGGAATGTCTCCCTTGCATCTAACTTATCTTTGTGCATAACTCCAGATAGGCCCTTTGGGCACACCACCAATGGTGAAAGTGGCTAAGTTGAGAATTAACCATTCAAGGTCATTATGTGGTCACTAGTGTATTAGTTAAGGTCCTCATCTAAATTGTTAAAACTTCCGGGTTTTACCCACACCTTAGGTTACCTAAAATTAAGATGAATTTATCTTAATTATTCATTCTTGATAACTTAGTTCAAAAACCTACTCATCTTGGAATTGCACCTGCATTTTGTATGTTAAAACTTATGGGTATTACCCACATATTAGGTTTCCTAAAATTAATATGAAAATATTTTAATCATTCACTCTTTAAAACTGAGTTCAGAAATAAGATAATCTTGGAATTGCACCTGCATTCTTTATAACATAGTTCAAAAAGAAGAGAATCTTTGAACTACACTTTCATTCTTGGGTAGGCCACGCCAACTCCCATGACTATGCTTTTGCATGTAGTCTACAATCTTTTGATTCTCCTTAGGTGTCCAAGGTCCCTTTTTCAGTCCATTCCCGTCAGAACAGGGAGCCCTGCCCATATTGTTCAACCCTGATTCAACGAACATAACATCAAGTTGAGTAGATTGAAAAAGCATTCAAAATCATATTTCTCTATGAAGTCAATTATGCATGATGCAACTACATAGATTGGCAGTTTCAAAAATTCAATACCTCTTCAATGTATGTGTTGAATATACGATATAGTTCACACATAATTACAAGACATGAATATTAATTTTGTGTTTGACAGAAGGATGAATAAGTATAGTTTCATTGCATTTATATAGGCTAGCCACTTTCTAGTGATCCAAAGTTCACATATCTTTATGCCAGTTTGACATAAAGAAGCAATAGGAGCATAATTTTCATTGCAATTGCAAGGACTAACTACTTTGTAACCTAAGTAGAGCAAGATTGTTGTTGATAATAAAACATATATGAAAGGTTAAAGACAAACTGAACCATGAGGACAACTCACAGAAGGCCTCAAGGTTTAGGACTATTTCTTCTCCTCTAATGAGATTAATAACATAACTCCCATGGTCAAACATAATTATGATATATTGGAAATATAAATATAAGTTGTAATGTGCATTTATTATATGGAGACATTCAACAATTCCTCTTTTATACAGGTGTCCAATAAAATATTTGACTATAACGTTGTGTCTACAACTTTACAATGTCATCTAAAACATTATAAAACTCTTTAAAAAAATAATGAATACTATTTAGTATTTATCATCTTTATTTCTTATTCATAATATCCATATAATCCATAAGAATACTACATTTAACATTACCATGTATCAATATCTTATTTTATATTAAAATTACAATTTATATATGGTTTGTTAACTTTAAATATTGTTAAATTGGAAGAGTAAATATTTTATTTAGAATGTATATTTTTTATAAAGTATGCTTGATTTAATTTTATCAATTAAAATAAGATTATTTTTACAAATTTTCATCATAAGAAGTTGAATGAAAATATACTTTTCAAACCATTGAAATTTAATTACGCTAGTGTCAATTAAAGTAAAATGACATGTACAAGTTTTCATCGGAAACAAATTTGAAGAAAATATCTTCATTTTAAAATAAAATAAAATAAATTCCTTTGCATGTAATTAATTAAATACAACTATATCTTTCAACATAAAATAACTAAATAAATAAACCTATTTTAATTTACCTTAGTAAAGTAAATAATTGGAAAACTTATATAATTACATTTTTGTTAATAAAAAATACAAATAATTATATAAAATTTTATCATGAAAAAGATTGAATGAAAATATATCCTTTTATTTAAAATAAATAAAGTAAATCAAATTGGTACCATTAATTTGAAGATACATAATATCCATTATTGATAGTCTAAATATTCATAATGATGACACGCGTATCATATTTTAAATTGGTAGGGAACCCCCATATATTGTCTCGAAACACAATGTGAATGAACATCTGATCAAACTAAATTGTTGTTATCTACCAAGGCCATAATTCCACTCGAATGGTGAAATTCTAACCAAAAACTGGTAAAAAAACAAATAAATCCAATTTTGGGAGTGTTTGAATTTTTATTTATTTATTTATTTATTTTTTATGGTCGAAATGGAAAAAATTGACATTTCTCTGTAAATGTTGGTGTGTCAACAAATAAAACCAGTACTTTGCATAATACCATTTATGTTAGGTGGAATTATTAGGTGGAATATTTATGCATAATCTGTGTGATTGATATATACAATTTCAAAGCTAGAATTTTTCCATGGCTTTGGAGAATATCATCTTGCTCCATATTCCATGCTTCTAACTTGTTTATGTTTTTTAAGATCACGTCCTTATTGCAACTATGTTGGACACTAGACATATAAGCATGGAGAGGCGAGCTTTTACTTTGCCTTGTAGGTGGTTGTGTGAAGCACATGCATAGCTGCGTTGGACATTGGTCATGTAAACATGACGAGGCTAGATTTTAATTTGCCTTGTAGATGGTTGTATGAAACACCTAAGTAGGAGTTTGAGTATGGAAATTGTCTTATTCCTCTATCTCCAATCTTCTATCTCCATACACTTTGATCGATCATGATTGATTATGGATTTTGGCTTGTATCTGAAAGATTAGTTGTGTTTGTCCAACTATGTACAAATGATGATCGTCCCTCCCCATTTTCTTGTCTTCATATCCTTTGATAGGTCATGCTTAATAATGGGTTGCTAAATATCTCAATTAGACTAGATTCATATTTTGGTAAACCATCGTGGTTGTGGATCTTTTAATGACAATTTCTTTTGTTAATTATAACCAATGAATTATTGTTAAAATTATGTGTTATAAGAACCTTGCCATGAGTAGGATTCAAGACTCTTGCCTTTGAACAAATTTGTCTTAATTAAATTATATTGATAAGCAAGAAGTGGATCACTTTTCTGTGTTAATGATATTGCCTTAGGAAAATAAAGAAGACCATACAGACTTCTATTAAATGTCTGCCTCAAAGGGGAGTTTAAATGGTTATTCAACTGATGTATAGATAACAAGTCTCTTTATGATTGATTGGGTCATTTAACGAGAACCACCAACACAATGAATCATATTTCTTACTTTGGGGTAACCATGTCAACCACAACACGATTTCATATTTCATGTGCATGGTATCCATAAATCGGGGTTGTTAGTTTTAAGGGCCATATGTACACTTAAGATGGAGTTGGATGTGGGGTAGTTTATATCATTAAATAAGGTGTTTCACCACTAACGACTCACGCTTTTTCAAACTCTTGTCTGCAAAAGCTTTTCCTCCCTATCCTTTCCATTATGGCAGCTAAATATTGAACCTATGATGCGTTGGTCACAATCATTGAACCTAGATAAATTCGCAACCTCTAAATACTACACACACAAAAGTTAAAACTATTACCTTTCACATTCCCCACTCCTATCGACGTTCCTTTGCACCTCCCGATGCAATTGCTAGTAAATAATCCTTTCAAAAAAAAATTGTCACGAATTAACAAAATTTCAATGATAAAACTTAACCCACATGACCTTTGAGTTTGAATTCTTTAATGGACCACCTTTTAAAATCAATGCTCGGCCTTTATCCCTTTAAACGAACTTGCACACGGGCTTTTTAAATTTTGCTCACAACTTGCGCATCCCTGACATAGTCAAAACTTTGCAGATAAACTGATTTTTGTTGGTAAGTTTTTCGCAAAGTGTCATACTTTTTGCACTAAGAAAGTGTGAATTTCATACCCCTTTGTGCATTTTTAATTCCTTAACAGTGGGACGATTTTGCAACTCAATCTTAAAAAAAAAATTCTTTCTTCTTACTAGCTCTGTTGGCTCCATAGATTTGTATTCCTTCCTCGGCTCCGATATCAATGATTACAATGAACCCGGTGAAAGGTATTTAACATTTTTCTGACTAGCGACTCACCCAAAATAACTTAACATGCAATCACACACTAAATTCAACTTTACCCAAATTAAAACTTAACTCAGCTTGACTCAACTTAACTCAGTTAACCAACTCTCTAATTTTAGATAACTCTCATACGAAAATAACTAACTATCTTTAACATAAACTCATAACAACGGTGATGAACTTTCTAAACGTTCACAAAATTCGATCATATATTTTTTTAAACAAATCTTGATTGCAAATTATTCCTAACCATAAATACAACAATTTAATAGACATACTCTATTGGAAACACATAGCAATAATCCACTGTCAACGAACAAATAGTAACAATCCACTTTCTATAAACAAGTAGCACATGATCTAATGAATCAACATCATAAAATGTCTTAATGAAGAGAAAAAATCTTAATGAATCTATATTATAAAAATCTTATTGTTGTTTGTGGGTAAGAAAATGTCTTGATGATAAAAAAACATAACTGTCACCACCGAATACTATGTAACATTACAATTGGTTCATTAGAAAAAGGTTAGTTGAAAATTATTACCATTAACATTATTATAATAATAATAAAGAGATCATTTTGAAATTGTCATGTATTTTTAAAATTTGATTAAAAAATAAAAAATATATAATATTAACTTGTGAATTTTATATACTTTGATATTTAATTCATTTCAATATGATATTGTAAAAACAAAAAGTGGTGTCATAAAAAGTAGTGTGAAGTTTATTATATATGTACGTGGGCGGCGCCTCCGAGGGTATGGAAAATGTGCAGACCCTCATGGCACGTAGGTCCTACTGAAACGTTTCATTCGAATTGTGGTAGGAAGGACCATAATTTTCATATTTTTCCTTCGAGGGACGGACGACCATGTTTGACGATAGAATATATCTTCATTGATGGAATAGGTAATATTTTATTTCAGTGACTAAACTTTCACCTAACTCATTGAATGAATAAGAACATGAATCATCTCGGTCACTATCTGTGCAATAAAATTATGATAGAATCAAGTTTATGTTTAGCTTAAAAAAAGTATGACAAAATATGGAGAAATATTTATAATTAAAGTTTCATTAAATTTTAGAGTACAAGTAATCCAATTGAGGGGAGAGCAGAAAATAATGTTTAGTTCAACCATGAGATAAAGACAATGTTGTAACATAATTTATTTTAGATAGTAATAATGAGTGTGTGGAAATTCCCACAAAACTACACACCCAAATTGCAAGCTAAGCTCAAGGCATAATGAAGTGTAGATCTTGAGTCTAACGCTTTAGACCACTTGGATCCATTTATAAAAGGTTTACGTCATAGCAAATTTAGTATGAAAATTAAATCATCAATCTTACATGGCTCATGTACTCTTTGCTTGTGAATACATATAATGAGACAAACATGTTCAATCTGATAGTCAATTAGATAATAGAAAAATAAATTAAAATATTGTTCAAAAATACGAAATTTCAATGTGCAAAGTTAAACTATAGAAACTTTACAAATTTTTCGTCAACCCCAACTAATATGGGTTTGACCAAAAACTCAATGCAATATCCTATCTATTGCATAGATAATAAGAAAGGTTGAAGCTATTTAAATTGATGTACTTTGAAGGTGGTATTTTTTAATGGATATACTTTGAAGATGGTGGTACTATGTGAAATTAAAGCACATTTCCTTAATTGAAAGTAGAGGTTACTTTTGTGAAATAAAATTACTAGCATAGATTCATCTTAAGTAAGGATCTAACATGAGCCGAGAGGGATCAAATTTCAATAATGTTTGTTTGTTTTTTTGTTTGTTTGTTTTTTTTTTGTCAATTGGTCTACTCCTATATTCATACAAAAAAGTTACAGCGAGGCCACTGCCTCGAGAGTTCAAGCCATGAAGTTGGCATAGAGCAAAAAAATCTTGACATCTTGACTGTGGAGCCGGCAAAAAGACTTACATCAAAGAAATTAGTTTCAAGGAACATTGGACATTCCAGAAAGACTAAAAAAACTGACCCATACAGCAATATCGGATTGAGTTAAACGCTGTTGTTTCAAGAACCGATTTTGACATAAACAAAAACATAAACAGACCCCGACCTATATCATAGACAAAAGCCTGAAACAGACATGAACACTGAAAGTCGAAAAGGATGTGAGCTTCGTCTTCAGAGGCAGAACCAAAAAACCAGAGGCGCTGACTGGTTCAATCTTCATCTGAGGTTGACGGTTGTTCCTCCACAATTCGGCACTCAAATTGACCTGAGTCCATGGAGTCAGAAGAATGGACCACAGAGCTTGAAGGCTCTCTTCTCGCGAGCTCGCTTGGGCCAACATTGGCTTCAGCGTGCGTGGTAGGCATGCCTCCGGTGACATGGCGTGGGGTGGCAATTTGACTTGCCAACCTCTATTCTGCAGGAACCCCATGTTGAGCATCTCCCGAACCCGTGGAATTCTCACATTTTTCGACTGTCACGGAGACGATGAAGGAGGAATTTGCCAAAGAACATGGAATTCGAAAGCGGGCTGTGGGATGCGCGTGATGCAAACAGGCATCGCCTCTAGCTTGCCCCCTTCCCCTGCCCCTGCCACTTCTAGTGGCTGGATAGACCAATGCATCCTAAGAGGGGTCCAGAGTGGTGGAGGAGTGCTGGTGGGTGGCTCGTCCACGTGAATCGTCGCGCCTGCTTACCATTCTCATCCTTTCTCTTGGCATTTTTATGGGACGAGGACTGATAAACGGAGGAGGGAGGGCAGAGAAACGACTGAGGGGCGAGTGCACAGAGAGAACCGAAGACTGAGCCCGAGAAAAGCTGTGAGCGTCAAGAACTGGCGCAGAATGGAGGCTGGAGATGGTGAAGGCGCATATAGCCCAGCAGAGATAGACCAACATGGAAGAACTTTCAACAAGCACCAGAGCCGACGGGAAGCAAGTGAACGAGCTTTCGCTTGGAGAGTCGCCCGGAACAACAACTATGCGGATTAAACTGAGCGCCATCGCGCCAAGAACCAAGAGCAGGGAAGGCAGAGTTAATGCTGCCATAAATGGGTTTGTACGAGGTCAGCTTTCCAACCCAAGACGCTTACACCTGGCGCAGTTGGGCTGCCACTTGCCCACCTTGCGCGCCTCCATCGTACCTCTATGCCTGTCAATCACTTGCATCCGGGATCAATAATGTTATTTTTCATTGTTTAAATTATATTTTTGAATGCTCAATAAAGTATATATAGGACCGAATAAAAGCTTTAACAATAAAAACTTAATTTTTTTCATGATATATACATAATTTTTTTTAGATATATAATATACATAATTAAGATTAAAATATTTTACATAACATGTACATCCAGACATTGTTTTTATTATTAATGCATTTTTAAGTACATGTCAATATTAATTCATATTAAAATATTTTATTGATAATCCATGAATGGATGAACAAATTTACACATCCCCTTATACTTATACTCGATTGTCGAATAAGCCTCGAGGCTTAATAATTGTATTGTATTTTTAGAATGTATTTATATAAATGGTTCAAGTAAAATAAAAAAAGAAATAGATTAAAAAAAAAAACCTCAATCTTAATTTATTTAGTAAAACTATTGGTTAATAGTATGAGTCTTAACAAAAAAATATTGTTAAAATTAATAAATATTAATAATAAAATTAATGTTCATTAAATAAATCTAAAATTACTTGAAATAAACAAATTTATAATAAAGAAAAATCGAGAATAGACATTATTTATTTTTATATGTTATATTTTTAATATTATAAAATATTATTTTATAATTTTATAATTTATAAAATTATATAATTTTAAATATTTTCATTTTCTAATATATTATTTTAAAATTATAAATATTAAAAAAATGAAAAAAAAACTTCGCTCTACAACCCTAATGGTCAAGCGGCCATGAGTTAGGCGGCACTAGGAAGAACCATAGACTATAGCAAGAGACAGACCCAGAAACCAAGAACCAGAAGAAATGACAGAGGAGGAAAGGAGGGGAGAGATCCCCTCCTATCGAGACGCGACGACAGGGGAAGGCCAGAACACCAGCAATCAGGCGGGAGAAATAAGAAAACCAGGACCTGTCCTTGGAGCACGCTGGCAGGCAGACAACAGAGGCAAATGTTTACCATGTGCAACAAAGAAACCAAGATTCATAATCCCGATGAACAAATTGGAGCGATACAGGAGCTATATGAAAGACCACGCGCTCATATGCAAGTTCATTGGAGTATGGCTGACGGAAAAGGATCTCACCAAATGGATCCAGCAAAAATGGCAACTCCGAGGCCATATCGAGCTAAAGCCAGGAGCAAGAGGCTTCTTCACGGTAATATTCTCGAACCTGCGAGATAAAGAATAAGTTTTTGAGAATGGCCCTTACTTTCATTATAATGCTGGATTGTTTATGAGATACTGGGAATAATGTTATAACCCGGACCATGAAAGAATCTTGGTAGCCCCGGTATGGGTTAGGTTATTTGGCCTTCCAATGGACTTCTGGGACCCGGAGATCCTAGAGGGCATAGGAAACACGATAGACAGTTTTGTCAAAATGCAGAAACAAAAAAAAAAAGGAAGATACACTTCATACGCTAGAATTTGTGTGTACATGAATATAGATGACCCTATTCCAGATACAGTTGAGCTAGAGTATCATGAAGAGGTCTGGCAACAAACCCTCGACTATGAACATATTCCATTCAGATGCAGAAGATGTCATGAATATGGACATCTATTTAAGGAATGCCCACTCAATATAGAAGAAGAGGAGCGTAGGAACAAACAATAGAGTAAAAACCAAGAAGACAAGGAAGGGTTTCAAGAAGTAAAAAGCAAAAGAAGACAAACAAGAGAGAATACCAGCAAAGAAAAGAAAGAACAACAAGCCTAACCAAGAAATACAAACAACTTCGAAGTCCTACAAGAAGAAGAAGAAGATAACAACGAGACCCAAACAATGGACTATCAGGGGGGGGGGAAGGAAAGGAAAGCAGCACAAGCCAAGGCAAATCAAAATGCAAGAGGAAAGCACAAAGCGACTGACAGAGAAGGAGGAAAAGGAAGAGAGGGAGAAGATGGATAATGCTATAATGGAAATTGACACAAGAAAAGGAGAATAACTAAGTTTAGAAGAAGAGGCGTTGATGGAACTATTAAATGAGTGGAGACACTTGGATGAAAGATTCATTCTAGAAGAGAAAAAAGACTATACAGAGAAACATTTCAACAGTACCGAACGAAATAGGGACAAGGGAAAATGGAACTGGTAGAACAACTAGGCCTTCAACAGGACAACACTCAAGACCATCAGAGCAAAGCAAAATGCGAAAAGAAAAGAGGTCGAAGAAACCTACAGGAATCGATAAAAATCATGGGAGAAATGTTAGTGAATACAGGGAGGGTAGTACCGCTATCGGTGGTATTCCACCAAACTAGCCAAGCACCCCAATGATAATTACATCTTGGAATATAAGAGGCTGTAATAGTAAAGGCAAACAAAGACACTTAGCGGAAAGGCTAAGAAAAGAAAAACCTCAACTAATGCTGATACAGGAAACAAAAATTTCAGGAAGGAAAATAGAGGAAATTCTAAACAAAATAAAACTGAAATATGAATGCATGTCCATAGATGTGAAAGGCAGTGCGAGACGTATAGCAATACTATGGAACCTTGTAGAGATTGCGGTAAATTACTAGATAGGGATGAAAAAAATACTCACGGGACAATTCCAGCTAATCGGAAATAGAGAATGGTTTCTAGTCTCTGCAGTATATGGCCCTCATACCCCAGCGGAAAGAGGAAGCTTCCTCCTCCAACTACAACAGCTGGGAAAACTCCACGAGGAGAAACTGTGGATGATAGTAGGGAACTTTAACTTGACAACATCAATAGAGGAGAAGAAAGGGGGTCTGCAAAGAGAAGAGCTAGAGATGGAGAGGTTCAGGGACCTTCAAGCAGAACTGAAATTGGTAGATATTCCAACCATAAATGGAAAATATATGTGGAACAATCGAAGGGGAGGGAGCAGACAAATAACATCCAGGTTAGACAGATTCTTGGCAAGAGAACACTTCGTTGGAAAATATATTTTCTATGAAGCAACAACCTTCCCGTGTCTAGGATCGGACCATTGGCCCATTAAATTAGAAATAGCTATGAATCATCAGAACCAGAATAAACCCTTTAGGTTTGAGGCATTATGTCTAAGAGAACCCACTTTCATCGATAAAAATGAAGAATTGGTGGAAAGAGACTGAGACTGTGATGGAAGGAAGAAACCAAATGCACACCCTCCAACCCAGATTAAAAGACTTAAAAGGAAGGATAAAGAAATGAAACAGAGAAGAATTTGGAAACATCTAGAAGGAACAATAAACACTCCAGATAAAGATGAAACAAATACAATAGAAAATCATAGAGGAAAGAAGAAGTGAAGAGCTAGTAGAAGAGGAAGGACTGGTGCTAAATAAGCTTGAAGAAAGGAGAAAACAAGAGGAAATCCCGTGGAAACAAAAATCAAGAATCCAATGGCAAAAATAAGGAGAAAGAAACATGAAATTCTTCCACAAAGCAATGGTACAATATAGACAGCCAAACATAATCTTCTCACTAAAGGACCAATAAAGCAACAGGCTAATTCAGAAAGATGAAATGGAGAATCCGCTGGTACAACATTTTAAAGGGCTCCTGACAAAACCAAATATCAGAAGGAAGGACAACATTTGCAAAATTAGTCAACATATCCCCAAACTAGTAACTAGAGATCAGAATTTGGCGCTCCTAAGAGTCATAACAAAAGCGGAGGTGGAGAAGGTAATAAAAAAGATGGAAAATAATAAAGCACCTGGGCCCAATGGATTCACTTCAGAATTCTTTCAAGTTACGTGGAACTTCATGAGCCAAGACATAGTGAATGTAGTAGAAGAATCCAGATGCACCAAAAGAATGCATCCGGCCCTGAATGCCACATTCTTGGCCCTGATACCAAAGACGGACCATTCAGAAGAGCCACAAGGATTCCGACCTATAGCGCTCTGCAATGTTATATATAAAATATTAGCCACAATAATGGTGAATTGATTGAAACCAATACTACCTGGGTTGATATCTCAGGAGCAGATAGGGTTTATCAAAGGCGGACAAATAACAGACAGTGTAGTGGTAGCACAAGAAGTAATACATTCATTGAAAAACTCAAAAACCAAAGGGATGCTGATAAAATTAGACTTAGCCAAAGCTGATGACAAACTAAATTGGAGATACCTCCAAAAACTCCTAAAGGCATTCGGCTTTGATGACAGATGGATAAGTTGGGTAATGTCAATGGTAACTATATTAGTTCTGTCAATACTATCAAACGGATCACCTACAAAAGCTTTCAATGCATTAAAGGGCTCAGGAAAGGCGACCTGCTATCTCCGTTCCTATTTATCCTCACAGCCAAAGGACTATGAAGACTAATAAAAGCTAAAGTATACAACAACCAATTCAAGGGCATAAGACTCTGGGAAATGATCTCCCTCTAACCCGCCAGCAATTTGTTGATGACGTCGTGCTATATGGACAGGGAACGCTCAAAGAAGCAAAAAAAATAATGGAAATTCTCATAGATTTTACAAGTGTCTCTGGGATAGAGATAAGTAAAGAAAAATTGGATATTTATTGCTTCAATACACCTGCATCCTCCCAAGCCTTACTTGCAAGAACCATAGGATTTAGAATTGGGAATTTCTATAGAAAGTATTTAGGAATCCAGTTAAATGACCAACAAAACAGAGTGGCCAACTGGAGTACCTTGATGGGAAAGATTCAAAGGAGAATGAAAAACTGGAAATTCAGGGCGCTGAATATCCCGAGCCACATCATTATACTAAAATTAGTGCTTCAATCCATCCCAATATACCAACTTACCAATTAAGCCACCCCTAAAACAATCTGCCAGAAAATGATAGACATGTTTAAAAAATTCTTATGGCAAGGGCCTAGCACGACAAAGAAATGGGCGCTCCTATCCTAGAGTTGGCTGAGCAAATCCATAAAAGAAGGAGGACTTGGTCTTCAAGGTCCTTATATCCTGAATCAGGTAATGAGGGCAAAGTTGTGGTGGAGATGGATACGGGGAGGGGAAGACATGTGGAAAAAACTATGGGAGAGAAATATGAGATGCCTAGGTCCCTAGAAGGAAAGTTGAAAAATCAATATGAGAAGAAAGGCTCTGCAATATGGAACCTAGCCAGTGCCAATAGGGATCAGAGAGCACAACTTCTGGGAAGTTAGAGGAGGGGATAATGCCAACTTCTAGGAAGAAGCGTGGCAATAGAGAGAAAAACTCAACAGCCAGCTGCAACTCAAAGAGATCCACCAATTCACCAGCTTATATGAGGGTGACACAATACAAAATTACTGGTGCCCGGAACCAGAAGGATATTAGAGAAAGTGGAAACAACAGGAAAACTGGCAAGAAGCGCCAGTAACACCCTGATGGGAAACCTATGAAAAGGAAATGACAATAAGGAAAATGCAATAAAATAAGGGTCAGAAACGCTAAGATGGGGCCATAGAATCAAAGGCATGCTTACAATAGGAGAAGGCTACCAAATAAAAGCACATCACAATAGACATTTAGAAACAAAAAAATGGGAAAGCATATGGAAAAAAAAAACATGGCCAAAGGTAACATTCTTTACCTGGATCCTGAGCCATGGGAGAGCACTAACAAGGGACCAACTGAGTAAGAAAGGAATGCAAGGCCCATCGAGATGTGCTCTTTGCAGAGAACATGGAGAGACTATAGAGCACCTAACCAATGCCTGTAGAGTTGTTATCCTCTTAACCTGCAAGATGATACCAGAATACCAAATATGCGAAGAAATATACCCAAAACATAGAATAATGAGAAATAAAAAAAAAAAAAATTATTATTCAGAAAGCAATGTTCACTTGCCTCTTCGAGGGGGCAAGCTCCAATAGAGTAGAGCTCGATTACAAAATAAGATACAATGCTCCTCGAGGGGAGTCTCTATCCTTTATATAGGATTCATACATGCAATACCATGGGGCAATACTATGGTTCTTATTAATACCATCTATCTAATACCATGACCCATTTGCAACTAACTGTGGTCCCTTCATTAAATGCGGGTTAACCACTTACAATTATTAATATGGGCTTTATTGACTCTTTACTTAACTATAACTATGACTCGATCCTATTACATAAATAAGGGGGTTAGGGTGGGACCCTAACATGCCCTCCCCCATAAGAATGGCCTTGTCCTCAAGGCTGAAGCTGCAAAAACTGCTGAAAAATAGTGGCTGGTTCCCAGGTTGCATCTTTTGGAGAGGTGTCTTTCCACTTGACAAGGACTTCCTTGATCATGCGGCCGTGCAGGTGCCTTTCTCGTGTATCAAGAACCTGTTCAGGTTGGATCCAGATTGACCCTTCTTCATCCAGTTCAGGTAGATTGGTTTGAATTTTGCATTTGTTCCCAATCACTTTCTTGATGCATGAGACATGGAAAATTGGATGGATTTTTGCAGTGGGTGGCAAAGCTAGCTTGTAGGGAACTTATCCAATGCACTGAAGTACTTGATACGGTCCGTAGAATTTTGGAGATAGTTTCTGACAACCCTTGTCTTTGAGTGATGTTTGCTTATATGGTTGCAACCTCAAAAATCTCTGATCCCCTTCTTGAAATTGGCGTTTTGAGCGATGTTGATCTACTTGTTGCTTCATGCGGTTTTGAGCTTGATGAAGTTCTCTCTAAGGTGAGCCAGCATGGTTGTGCAGTTTTGTAGGAGTTCATCCACTGCTTGTACTTTCAAGCATCCCTTGATATAAGAAGTAGGGGAAGGAGGGAGTTGACCATAAACTGCTTCATATGGAGTCATTTTGGTGGTGGCATGATAGTTAATGTTATACCACCATTCAGCTAGAGGTAACCACTGTACCCATAGATGTTGCTTTTCTGAAGTGAAACACCTAAGGTATGTTTCCAGACATTTGTTGATTGCTTCAGTTTGACCATCAGTTTGTGGATGATAGGAAGTACTGAGTTGTAGTTGGGTACCTTGTAGCCTGAAGAGTTCTTGCCAAAAGTTACTAGTGAAGACTGGGTCATGATCAGACACAATGGAAGTGGGCATGACATGCAATTTGAAGATCTGATCCATGAAAGATTGAGGTGTAAAAGGGTGGGGTAGGGCGCAAAAATGAGCATACTTAGAAAGTTTGTCCACAACCACCATGATGACTGACTTATTTCCTGACTTTGGAAGACCTGTAATGAAATCCATAGAAACCTCCGTCCAGATTGAGGCCGGGATGGGCAATGGTTGTAATGTGCCTGGGGATTTCACTGTTTCTCCTTTGTGGTGCTGATAGACTTCGCATTCAACTACAAAAGTAAGAATGTCCTTTTTCATGCCTGTCCAAAAAAAAAATCTTCGAGCGCAAGCATACACCTTCTGAAAGCCTGAATGTCCTGCAGTGGGAGATGAGTGCCACCAAAATGCGGCTTTTGAGGGTGGATGTTGGCGATATTACGACTCTGTCCTTGTAGTGAAGAATCTCATCCTGCCACTAGTAGACCGCTGTGGAATTTGGATCTGCTTGCAATTGATTAATGAGTTGGGAGAGCCAGGGATGTGAAAACCATTCCTTGCGGGGCTCTTCAATCCATTCGAGAATGGGAAGGGAAATTGCGAGCAGGGTACTTTCCTCCTCAAATTGGCAGGATAACGCATCTGCTACAATATTTTCGCGCCCTTTCTTGTAAATTATCTCATAATCATATCCCAGCATTTTGGCGAGCCATTTATTTTGTTGTGGTGAGGATAGTCGTTGCTCCAAAAAATATTTAAGGCTTTGATGGTCGATGCGGATTTGGAAACGTCGCCCCAATAAGTATGGTCGCCAGGTATCTACTGCATGTAAGATGGCCATCATCTCCTTCTCATAGGTAGATTGTCCTAGATTCATCCCACTTAGTTGTTGGCTCGTGAAGGCCAAGGGTTGACTTTCCTACATTAAGACTGCCCCAATACCTGTACCTGAAGCATCACATTCAATCACAAAAGATTTGGTGAAGTCGGGTAGTGCTAAGACTGGAGTGGAACACATGACATGTTTGAGAGCTATAAAGGCCTATTGTGTTTCATCATTCCATAGGAATGAATTTTCCTTGAGGAGTTGAGTGAGGGGCCTAGCAATGCGACCATAATTGTGGACAAATTTGCGATAGTAGCCTATGAGACCCAAAAATCCTCTCAGGCTCTTCAATGTCTTAGGTTGAGGCCAATCCTGCATGGCCTGGATCTTTTTGGGGTCCACTCTGACACCTTCACACCCCACAATGTGGCCCAAATACTCAACTTCTTCCATGCCAAAAGAACACTTGGACATCTTGACAAATAATTTATGCTTGCGGAGCAGTTGCAAGAGCAGATCTACATGCTGAAGATGTGCAACCCAGGTTCAACTATAGATGAGGATGTCATCAAAGAAGACAAGGACAAATTTTCTGAGATATGGTTTGAGCAGGTGGTTCATAAGGCTCTGAAAAGTGGACGGGGCATTACAAAGACCAAATGGCATGACCAAGAACTCATAATGGCCTTCATGAGTTCGGAAAGCAGTCTTTAGGATGTCTAATTCTTTCATGCGGATTTGGTGGTCGCTGGAGTGAAGGTCAAGCTTAGTAAAGAATTGAGCCCCATTTAGTTCATCCAACAAATCATCAACAACCGGGATGGGAAATTCATCTTTTACTGTCAACTTATTAAGGGCCCTGAAGTCTGGACACATAAGCCATTCCCCATCTTTCTTGAGCACCATGACCACCGACGATGAATAAGGACTAATGCTAGGACAAATGACGCCTGCTTCCAAGAGTTCCTTGATTATTTTTTCTATTTCATTCTTTTGGGCAAATGGGTATCTATATGGGCACACATTTGGTGGTTGGGCCCCTGGGACCAAAGTAATGCTATGATCATGTTCCCCTCTCGAGGGTGGAAGTTCATGAGGCTTGTCAAAGACTGACAAATGGTTGTTTAAGATCTGTTGTATCTTAGGATGAATATGAACAGGTTTGGGTTCGCCAGCCTGGATGGCATTAAATTGAGCTATGACTCCATGGTGACCATTTTTTAACAATTTTTCCATCCGATGTGCACTGATGATAGAGGGAGCTCCTGCTTGGAGTCCGCGGAGGGTATGTGTGTGGTTGTTCTGCTTAAAGCTCATATATAACTCCTGGAAATCCATTGTGATTGGGCCAAGACTTGTGTGAAGCCATTCAGCACCGAGGACAATGTCGCACCCTCCCATGTGTATGGCAAACATGTGGGTCTTTAATTGATAATCCCCCATTTGAAGTTTGAAATTTTCATAGCGGCCTTCACATTTCATTGTTCCCCCATCAACAATTTGGACTTGGAAGTTAGAAACTGCTCGGACAAAACAATGCACTACTTCCGTGACTCTTTGATGGATGAAATTATGTGTACTTCCACTATCAATCAAGACTACTACTAGTCGATGCTTAATAAAACCTCTGATTTTGAGAGTTTGAGGCGAAGAAATCCCTGCCAAAGCATGCAGTGAGATAATTGGTTCTTCAGGTACATTGTCCTGCTGGTTGTCCTCTTCTTCCTCCTCTGGTTGCTCAAGTGGTGGGGCTTCCTCCTATTCACTATGATCAGTAGCATCAATTTGAAAAAATTTGGGCTCCTTGCATTTATTCCTGGGGGAGTATTTCTCATCACAGTAGTAACATAATCCTTGCTTTCTTCTTTCCACCATTTCTGCTGGTGACACCTTTTGAACCTTGAGTGTCTAGGTAGTGCTTTGAGCCTGTGGGGGGCGACCCTTGGTGATGAAATTTGGGCGATTGGATTGGGCCGTCAATGCACGTTCGACTTCATGAGCTATCTTGCAAGCCTGCAACCATGAGCTAGGGTGGTGCAGTCGGACGTGGGCTTGTATGGCTTCTTTGAGACCACTGACAAAACATTTCGTGCAGAACTCATCTTGTAGACCTCCAGTACGGAAAGCTAAGGCTTCAAAGCCTGCAATATATTCATTCACTATTCCTGTCTGTCTGAGCTTAGTGAGACGGCCCAAAAAGTTAGATTCATGGTCAAAGCAATCCATAAGAGTTTTTTTGAATGTATCTCACGCCAAGGGCCTTCCATAGAAACGTTGATGCCATTGCCACCATTGCCATCTTTCATTGTCCAAGTACATGATGCCCACACTAAGCTGAGTCACATTATCCAGGATGTAATTCAGTGTGAAATATTGCTCCATTTGTGCTATCCATGCGGCTAGGTTAGAGCCATCAAATTTATACATGTCCAACTTGGGAGGTCGCGGATGGGATGGTTGGAGGGTGCCAAAGAGGTGAAGAGACTAGCGAGATTCACCCTCACTGTTTTCATTGCCAATATATGCCTCCTCACGTGCCTCCACTTGCCCTTAGAGAGTGTTGTAGTTATTTCCTTCAGTTGCGCTTGGATTTATTTCAAGGATGATTCAAGGTTGTCCATCCTCTTATTCACCATAGCTTGATTTCTAGTCTGTACCATGCACCGAGCTGATTTACTTTAAATTTGGGACCGCCCATATTTTTTTGCACTAACAATTGAATGGTACCACCTTGCTCAGCTCGTCATCCTGATTCATATGGGCTAAGTCACCAATAAGAGCCCCGGGAGGTCTCAGATTTTTTTTTTATTTATTATTTATTTTATTTTATTTTTATTTAACTCCTAACAAAGTTTTACTCCTTGCTTAGGAATACTACAGTCGCCGAATCCCGGAAATGTCAATGCTGCCAAAAGTCCTGCGAAAATCGCGCCCAAGTATAGGAACCCACACAACTACTCAAATCTGGATGGTGGATCTGATGGATTTGAGAAATCTGAATGGCTGATCTGATAGATCTGAACGGCAAAACTGATTGCTGCTGCAGATTCGATAGACCTAATAGATCTGAATGGCTGTTCTGATAAATCTGAACGGCTGAACTGATTGTTGTTGCTGCAAAACCCCACTTGCAAGATCTGATTTGGCAGAGATTATGCGTGATCCTGAGATAGAGAAGGGAACTATGGTCTCTAGGAGTGTCAGGTGCTACAAATCGCAATATACATAAGGGTCTGACAGTAGTACTCAGCCCAATTTTTCATGGCACTAACCAAGGAGGATCAATCGTACCCTTAGCCGTACAACTCAACTACCCTATCATACGGACGAGTAATCTCTCTTAGTGTTGTTCTCGGTGTACTGTAGCAGCAATATGACCGACGGTTTATCTATGGTGAGGTTTCAAGGGAGCTAGGGGGCTTCCGATATACCCAGAGGGTACTTGGAAGACAGTCCATGCATGGTTCTGTCTAATGCGCTACTACTCGAAGGGGTACCCACAGGGGTTACAAGGGAGTCCAACAAGCGTGACCACCTCTTGTATTTCCTGCATGCATGCCTCCCCAAATCTGTAGGTTTATGCGCTCAACGATAGATCCCGTGGTTTAAAGACACCGGAACATGTCTCTAGCGAAAAAAAAATATATTTTGCTAAAAAATGGAGATCTCACCGACCCTGGAAAGCGCTTTGATACCACTTGTTATGCTCTTAACCTGCAAGACGATACCAGAATACCAAATATGCAAAGAAATATACCCAGAACATAGAACAGTGAGAAATAACAGCAAGTATTTCATTATTCAGAAAGCAATGTTCACTTCCCTCTTCGAGGGGGCAACCTCCAAAGGAGCAGAGCTCGATTACAAAATAAGATACGATGCTCCTCGAGGGGAGTCTCTATCCTTTATATAGGATTCATACATGCAATACCACGGGGAAATACCATGGTTCTTATTAATACCATCTATCTAATACCATGGCCCATTTGCAACTAACTATGGTCCATTCATTAAATGCGGGTTAACCACTTACAATTATTAATATGGGCTTTATTGACTCTTTACTTAACTATAACTATGACTCGATCCTATTACATAAATAGGGGGGTTAGGGTGCGACCCTAACAAGAGTCAACGGAAACTTGTGGAAACAACATCAACAAATATTTGAAATTAGCGACAAAAACATAAATAGCATGCAAACAACAATAGAGAACTGGAGGAAAAAACCTTACCAGAATACGATTCTGAACAGGGCTTGGAGACTTTCGCTAGGCTTTGTTCTGTGGAATATATGGAAAGAGTGAAACAGACTGATATTCAAGGAGGAAGGTAGAGCAAGAACAGAGACATGGAACCAAATTATCCAAAATATCCGAGCGACCATTCTAACTGAGAGCTGGTTCGTAGAGAATTGGAAAACTAACCCAACAGAAACAAAAATAATGACACGCTTGAACCTAAAGCCAAGCATGATGCACAAGCCAGCTAGTAAACACCAAAGTAAAGAGGCGGAGGAGATTAACCACTTCAAAAGACCCCAAAATGGGTTCATCAAGTTAAACTTCGACGGGGTTGCGAAAAGGAACTCCAGCGAGGCAGGGACTGGCGGCGTATTCAGAGATGACAAGGGAAGGACCCTCAGAATTTATGCGATGGACTGCGGTAATGCTACAAACAATGAAATAGAGCTTCACACACTAAAAAAAGGGCTGGAAATCGCAATAAGAGAGAAATACCAAAACCTACAGGTTGAAGAAGACTCGAAAATGGTAATTGATATAGTCAAACAGCTACACAAGGAACCCAATTGGAGAATATCAGCCGTAGCTAGAGAACCATTTGGCTGGTGTAGGAGATTGGCAAAATCACAAGACAGATAGACTACATCCTTCCCACCCATGTGAGAAGGAAATTAAACACACCAGCAAACAACCTGGCAAGTTGGGGGAACAGTCATGGAGGGAGAACCATGGACGCAAACGAGGAAGAGCCATCCCATATGGAGGAGATGGAAAGCTTAGTGAAAATCCTAGAATAAGAAAAATGAGGAGAGGGGAACCCTTGATCGGGGAACAACACAAGAAATCTAGAGGGACCAGGGAGATGTGACCGGGAAGGGAGAGGAAGAGGACAGGTGGGGGAACGGATAGATGAGGGAAATGAAGTGAGCAGACAGGTAAGATGGCAAGTGACGAAGCAGGGCAGAGAAGGTATAACTCCTAAGAGAATGAGGGTGGTGACGGATGGGAATGACAGCGAAGAGGGCAGGGCAGTGAGTAGGGGGCAGGTAGAAGGATGTCAGCAAGTGGTAGTATAAGGACAACAAGTACACGACAAGAGCATCCGGGAGAAAGTGCGGATTAATGAGAGGAGATGGCAGCCAAGACAGAGGGGTACTATCCCAAGAGGATGGCGTAGGGATCAATGCAGGTAATAATGCCAGACAGGTGGCAGTAAAAGCAAGGGACAGGAGGGGGAGGGGCATAAAACCTAAAGGAAATCAAGGCATTGCTAAATGCATGCAGACGGCAGAGACGAGAGTTGGAGAGAGGAAAGGTTGTCGATGAGCGAAGATCTAGCCTGTAGACGATAGCGACATCAGACCTGCAAGTTGGTTTGTAGTTTCGCTGCTCCCGAAACATGATAGGCTCAAGATTAATTTCAGTAGGAATCTAGGAAATCTGAGATGGAACAAGAATAAGTATGTCAAGAAGGAAACCAGACCCTTCTGCAACACTGATGTAGATAAAATAGAAATGCATGTGAAAACTCGGGGTAGTGAGATAAGATGGGAGGGTCTCGAACCCAGGAAGGGAGAGGACTATACCCTGGCAAAAGCTCGAAGTAAACCCAGAGAGAGAGACTATAGTCATCCCTATAGGAATCGAGGGGAGGGATATAGAAGGCAACAAGGAAGCACCTCGGGGGAAAAAAACCAAGGAAAATAGAGAACCAGGGAAGCAAGAAACCTTTAGGGGAGGTATTTAGTGCCAGCACCTTGAGGGAAGATGTAGACAAACCAGGGAGACCCCGAGAAGGGAGGAACAAAAAACCAACCTTAACCGGGGAGGAACCCATGAGGATGGCCAAAATAGGTAGGTCGCGAGTCCACTCTTGCCATGGAAGGAAAACGGTAAAAGATCCAAGAAAAGAGCGAACCCCTAACAAGGAGAGGACTGACAACATTTCGACAAAACTCCCAAAGGAAATAAACCTTGGAAATGGAAAGGAAATGGGTAAATGGGAAATAGTTTTGATTTACTATTATAATATTGATAAATGCAATGGCTCTGTGATAGGTTTCACCTCATACCGAAGACAACACAACGAGGAGAATAAAGAACAACGAGAAGAAGTCAGTTACAGACAAGCATGGAGTAACATGGCCCCCAGGAGAGACAAGAGAGAAAACAAGAAGGAATAAGGAACAAGCGGGTCGAACAGGGAAATAGGGAGGAAGCCGGGAAGTGAACACATGAAAACTCTTATTGACGCTTATATGGCAGGGAACCCGCCGGACATCAAAACCTAAATCACAGGTTGGGAGAGAGAACTGAATGACAGCATCAAGGACCAGGACATCCCCATGGAGGAGTGGGAAAGCATGGTTCCCGCCCTATTCAGGCAAACCATACAACATTATTGGGTCATGAAGAATGTGGTGGCATGATCCATGACCCTGAATCGAAAACAAACAGGGGAAGATGGAACAGAGGCATAGGAGAAAAACAAGGAAAAGGATCCAGTCAGGGTCGAACTACTCAGGGAAATAGCAACAATTTAGATTCAGATCTATAGAAATAAATTGGCCTTGGGGAGAATTGAACAGACACTAAAGGATATGAAGTGGAGAATTGAGCAAAGGAGCGAGATGCCCGGCTCCAGTGCTAAAGCGCCAGACCCAGTGATATCCTCAGATGAGGAATGATACATCAGTCCAGTTCGAATCTGATAAAATTTTGATGAAATGCATTCACTTCTTTAGTTTGTTTTATCTGAACAGTAATATAGACAGTGAAAACAATGTTGCTAGATGGATAACAAAAACCTTTTTAAATTTTGGATAGATTTTAATGCAGACAAGTGGCTACCTGGTTTTCTTCGGACAGGTAAACCACCTAAAACAAATGGAAATATATGATTTTAAAAAAGTAATATAAATATAAAAAGCGCGGAAAAATTAAAAAAAAATATTAAAAAATAAAATAATTTAATCAATTAAACGGAAAACATACACCACCACTTATCATATATATAGGAAACCACTCATTGTTCACTAGGGCAAAGGGGTAGGACTCACTGGAATCGTATCTTTATTTCAAAGTCATTTCATTGATTTCAACTCCTCGGATTCGAACACGACCTACTATTGAATATTACTCAATACAATATAAGCATCTTCATAGGATTTTTTTAAATGATAAAACATAATTTATTTACGTCTAGTTTAGTTTATATTTATAAAACGAAATATCATGAAATATTTTGATATTATAAAACGAAATAACATTAAATATTTTTATATTTAAAATTAATTAATTTGATCTTGTTATATACCTTTTAATAAAAATGTCTACAAAATTATTATTTACCTCGTGATTTTAATAAAATATAATCTATTTTTTTAGCCTGCTTACGCATCCTTTCAGACGAGATTCCACTCTCGATGCATGCCTCTGGAAAACTACCACATGCGCCTGGCTGGCCGTGCGATTGGTAATGGCACAACCGGGGAGGGGAGCATTAGCTTTTGGATGAGACAAGGTGCTCAGCATTCTCACTTCTGATATCTCCAGGGTGTTGTCCCTTCCCCGATTAACAGAACGTCCCCAATAAGTAACTCAAGGTCGAAGGTTTCAAGCTACGTATCCTAGTAGCAAACGCCGGAGACCTACCTCGCGTAGAAGTACTTTGGGCGGCTGAGGGCAAGGTGAAAACTAGCTTTGTAACTAAATGAGGTCTCTCTTAGATGCCTATAATGGGTCTCGATCTCGCTTTTAAACGGGCTATCATTGCTAGAGAAGCTCTAGTTAGTACTAGTCGATCATAGCCAGGAGTAGCCTTAAGGGCATTATTATTATTTTAAATAAAAAAAAGTTTTTAAATTCAATATTAATCATATAATTTATTCTTAGTTAGGTAGATAAAATTTTTAGTTGATATTTTTTTTTAATTTTTTGTATTTGATCAACAAGATGAGTATTTAATATGTATATTAATTAAAAATTTTAATTTTAATATCGGTATTTGATCTTTGTTGAATTGAGGCTTCTGTGATCTATATCAAGTTATGAGAAGATTTTTCAGCGTGTTATAATATATTTGTTATCAAGTTATAATATATTTGTCAACACGTTTTGAGAGTGTGGTTCATCGTCAGGACAAGTTGAAGAATCAGACCATGGTTGCATGTTAAATAGGGAGAGCAGATCTTCCAACAATTAAGTTTGACTAGGAAACGACTATATGAGACTGGACTACTGCTATATTTGACCATGTAACAACTAACTTTGACCAGCCAATCGGACTCAACTGGATTAAGGGATAAGGACATGGACCAAAATTCTATTTAATACTATTTAATTATAATAATATTATTAGATAAATTTATTCAATGAATTAATACCTATTATTATAATATACTCTGGGTTCTTGAATGTTAAATTAATAATTTTATGAATATTATAATGCTTAACTAAACTTGTAGTATTAATAATTAAGAAAAAGTAACTATATTTATGTTAAAATGTTTAATAGTGATTAATATTAATAATATTATGTATTTATTACCTTTAATATCCCTATAACTATAATATTAATATTATAGATTTAATTATTACTTTAAAATTATATTATTATATTATTATTATCTAATAATTAATAATCCTAAGTTATGAATGGTTTGTATATCTTATAAGTAGAGCCCAATAATTAAATATGTATATTTAAACTATCTCATAAATTCTAGATTAGTTATATAAGGGATCATCTAGTAAATTTAAGGGAAAGAATATGATGGAAAATTCCTAAAAAGACTAAAAAGACAAAAAACCAAAAAGTATGGACTTATTACTCTTAATCTAGTAAATTTAAGGGAAAGAATATGATGGAAAATTCCTAAAAAAGACTAAAAAGACAAAAAACCAAAAAGTATGGACTTATTACTCTTAATATTCCTATAACTCTAATATTAATATTATAAATTTAATTATTATAGTATTCTTATAGTAGTATTATTCTTATTGATAGTAATTTTAATGGACCGTATAACGTATTAATAGGGCTTATTAATTAAATATAAACTTAAAGCTATCTAATGCATACATAATCATTCTAATAAATTCAGAAGACAGGTCAGAAGACAAGGTGGAAAAAACAGACTAGGAAGAGAGGGTAGGGATCCAACAACTGCTGATCTTCCAGCCATCATCTCTATTGAGATTGCTTGGTCTTTTTTTAATCTCAATGGCTTCTCTAAATTTCCGGTGGTGAAACTATGAACCTTAGCAATAACTCAAGCCTCCTCAATACAAACATGATGCTTGGTCTTCTCGGCATGCTCTGCAAGGGCGGAAGACTGGGTTCTCCCATGTTTTAAGTCTGCTAAGTGCTCATTAATCCTCTGATTAATCGAGCAACCAGTCTCTCCAACGTAGGGGATCCCACAAGAATAAGAAATAATATAGACACCTTTCATGTCTTTAGTGTCGATCGGATCCTTCCCCGATCAGAGGGAGTTACGAAGGATGTTAAGAGGTCTAAAGGTTCAGGGAACATTATGTTTCCTAAGAATCCTTGCAATCTTATCAGTGGTCCCTTGGATACAAGGTAGATGGACCCCTGAGGCTCGACATTTAGGGTCTTTCTTCACCAACGAATTCTTGTTGGCTTTAAGGAAATCCCTCTGACCAAGGCGCCTACTATAACCGTTATTAACAAATACATTAAGGAGATGGGCTCTCTTTATTGAGGCTCTTTTCATCAGAGATTCTCAGCGCACCAGTAGCAAGTGTGTTGAGAACGCCTAACTTTTGAGCATGGAAATGATGGGAGATGGCATGAAGATATTGATCAGTATGAGTTTTCTTTCGAAACACTTGGTGGGAGAGGGACCCGTCATTATTCTTTGAAATAAGGATATCGAGGAAAGGAAGGCATCCATCGAATTCTTGTTCCATAGTGAACTTAATGGCGGAGGATTGATTGTTAAGATGTTTGAAGAAGAGATCGAACTCATCTTGTCCATGAGATTAGATGACATTTGTGTCATCCACAAATCTCCTCCATAGCTTAGGCAGTAGCCTAGTTGAGGCCAAAGCCTTGGATTCAAAATCTTCCATAAAAAGATTAGCAACAACGGGGGATAGGGGGGAGACCATGGCAACACCACAGGTTTGTTCAAAGAACTCACCCTCAAAGCTGAAAAAAGTGAAGTGAGATAGATCTCAACCAACCTAGCGGTATTAGGGTTTGTGAGCCAGTTGATAACCTCCATAACCTCCTTCATAGGAATACAAGCGTAAAGGGAGACTACATCGAAACTTACAAGAATGTCCCCAGGGTCAAGTTTAATACCCTTAAGCTCTTCAACAAAGGATGCAGAGTCTTTGACGAAGAACTCCATAAGGCCAACCAAGGGTCTAAGCTTCAAGGCCAGGTATTTAGCAAGGAGGTAGGTAGGACCTCCGATAGTATTGACAATGGGCTTAAGGCGAGCCCCCTCCTTGTGAATCTTTGGAAGCCCATCGATCCTGGGAGTGATGGGGCTACTTTCAATGAGTTTATGGCACAAGGAACTCACTGAGCTACTGGACTTGATAGCAAGAGCCACACCCCTAGAGATTTTTTTTAGGGGATTCTTGGAGAGCTTTTTGTAACTTCCACTGTTACATAAATGATCTAACATCTTCTAGCGATAATCCTCTTTATTGAGGATGACAACAATCCCTCTTTAGGAGGTATTTGATCTATTTATATATCAATTAATATATTTATTTATGGTGAATAAGAGGTTAGTAGGCTAAAATATTTCACCTGACGACTTCATAGTTTTAAAATTTGGCTTCACACAGGCATACTAGATCTCATTCTGATCCTCGGCTACTTGCACCATTATTAGATCCAAAGAGATTTATACGAGTTGCTTCCCTCAGATGTAGACTTGGAGCTTCTACTTCTTTTCCACCAAAATCAATTTCATAGCCTAAACAACCAAAACAAATCCCTATACCTTCTGATATGTCTGATCTACCTCCTAAAGTTTTAAAACTTGTTTGTAAAGGAATAGATCTACAAACTTCTTTATTGGTTCAACAAATTGAGTGTTTTGAACTTCCTGTGTCCCTTTCAGAATCTTCTAATACAGAAGCATAACTTGAATTACAATTACCTAGACTCAAACCAGGAGATTTTATATCCTTTGTTATTCATTCTTATCCCTCCGCTTTTGATCAACATGAAGAGGAGTTCAAAGTTTATACAAATCCCCTAGAATATAATGATCAAGAGACAGTTGTTCCTGAAGTAAAAAAGATAATAATCCATCCTCAATTTCCAAAAAAACCAATAATCTCAAAACAACCATCCCTTAAGAAACCTTCATCTCCTAAAAAACCATGTTCTCAGCTAATTATGGCTAGTGTGGGACCACATTAGGGGATTTTTGAGGTCCAAAATGGGCCTCCTAAGGAAATTATAAATTAATAGTGGAGATAATAAAATAAGATTAGATGACATCATCAAATTTTAGAGGGAAAAAAGAAAAAAACTATTGTTTCAACTCGTATTTTCAAGTTATCTCCCTATGGGTTTACTCAAATTTCGAGCGGAAACACTCGTTGGATGCATAATTTTATTCCTCGTCCAAGGAGTACCCATGTTGCATACTTTTGATGGAATTGCTACACGAAAATTGAGAAAATACATGAAAAATGTGATTGCAGTCTTGGTTTTTCATGTATTTCTCATTTTTTTGTGTAGCAGGGTCCATCGAAAGTATGCAACATGGGTACTCTTTGGATGAGGAATTAAATTTTGCATCCAACAAGTACTCCCGCTCAACATTTTAGTAAAACCTTAGGGAGATAAGTTGCATATACGAGTTGAAAAAGTAGTTTTATTATTTTATTATTTTTTAATCTTTTTACTTTTTTACTCAAAAAATGGTGAATCATCCCCCATGGTTGACATCATCATCTTGAATCCTATTGGTTCTTATAAAGTTTATTTTGGTTGTACATTTTTCTTAGGAGGCCCATTTTAGACCTCAAAAGTCTCCTAATGAATTGTGGTTGCTATATATGCGGTATTAATATTGCCACCAATAGATCAACTTCATGATTTCCCTAATGGCTATCTAAAACACTTACCTAGATACAATGGGGAAACAAGATCAAATGCAGAAGATCATTTATCTGCATTTTTGGATTTTGCAGATAATCTAAATATAGAACATAAAGATGTATATATGAGGTTGCTTTTCCAATCATTGGAAGGAAGTGTTAGAGTTTAGTTTAGACAGTTGCAGACAAATTCTATTTGTTCATAGGCAGAGTTAACTAATATTTTTATAAATCAGTGGGGAATAAAGAAGGAACTTGTTTATTATCTAACAGAATTTAAGGATCTCAAAAGAATCCCTAATGATCTTGTATCATATTTCATCAAAAGATTTAATAAAGTTTACATTAAGATGCCTGCAGATTGTAAACCCCCGTTTACTGTAGCAAAGGTTAGATTTTATAAGGCTTTTGATGATGATTTTGCATTAATGTTGAGAGAAATGAAATCTAAAACTTTAGCAGACATGAAAACTAATGCAATAGAAGTTGAGGCTAATAGAGCAGCATCAGGGAAGTTGAGAGCCAAAGCAGAGAAAGAAGAAATAAATTTAAAAGCAAAAACATAAGTTGGTTCATCATCCAAAATTAAGGAAGAATATCAAAAAATAGATGACATTACTTCAATGTTAAGAAACTTGTCTAACAGAATATCAAGAATGGAAACTCAGCCAAGATAAGCACAAAAAAATGTAAATAGACCTTCGAGACCCTACAGAAGGCCTTTCCAATCGCATATTATACAGAGAGGAAGACAAAATACTTACCAACAAATTCAACTTCCATTAATGATTGATGATCAAGATTTTGAGGAATAACACCAAGTGTAGATGATATCAATTATTTTGTTGTTTAGCCACCTGAAGGTGCTATTATTCCTATAAATCAAAATCAATATTTAGTTCAGAATGTGGAATACTATAATGTTTCCAAATATCAAGCTTTTTTCAGAATTTCTAATTGATAAACTTAATAAAAGATATGATTTAAGGCCAAGAAAAAATTTGGGTAGACCAATTAAGAATGTTACTTTTGATGCATCACAAGATAAAACTGTTGAAGATTCATTCTCACAACAGCAAACCCAGTCACAAGATCAGTCAAAAGTGGAAAGGGCACTTCTTTCTTTTTTTACTGTAGAATAGGAATTAGAAAAAGTTAAAATTTCAATTCCTTTATTTGAGAGGACAAGAAATCCCAGTTATAAACAACAAGTGTCTAAATGAATGCAGACTTCAAGTGTGGATGCTGAAGGAGATGTGATCAATTTTCAAGATGAAAAACCTTTTGTTATTTTTGGTCCAAGTTTTGATATTGAAGATGAGAGTTTTCCTCCTTTTTATTTAACTCTAAAGATCAATGGTTTTCTCCTCTATAATTGTAGGTTAGATTCCAAAGCATCTCACAATTTGATGTCAAATATCATTATGGATCAACTTCAGTTGCGAGTGGTAAGGCCTTACCATGATTTATACACTTTTGGTTCTAAGAAGGTGTAGTGTTTTGGACTAATCAAAGATTTGGCAGTGACCTTAGCCCAGATCCCTTTAAAAAGTGTGGTAATGGATATAGTAGTCACAAATATCCCTCCCAAATTTGGTATGTTACTATCAAGGTCCTAGTGTGCTAAGCTTGTTTGAAGTTTACAAATGGGTATGTCATATGCCACTATTCCAGTTTATGGAGAAGAATATTTAAGATTGTATAGACAAGTTAGATTTATAAATACAGTTACTGATGCTAAACAAGCTATGAACCACCTTATCTATTCCATTGATCAAGACTTAGGGTGCTTCATTTTTTTGTAAATGAAGAATGTAATTCACAAAATAGAATTGAATACACTGTAAATATTCCTGTGTCTTCAAAAAATGATATTTGGAAAATGTATTTTGATGGAGATTCTTCTAGAGATGGATCAGGGGTTTGAGTTGTTTTGATTTTACTAGAAAAGAAAATTATTAAACAATCTTTCAAACTAGAATTCAAAGTCACCAACAATGCAGAAGAATATGAAGCGTTCATGGATTGGTCTGGAATTAGCTAAGAAATGAAGTGCAGAGCTTATCAGTATTTGATGATTCTGAGTTAGTGGTGAAACAAGTTAGGAACTTTTGTTAGACTAAGCATCCTAGATTGAAAGCTTACAAGAATGAAGTATGTGATTGTATAGAAAATTATTTTCAAGCTTTCAACGTTTTATTTATACCAAGGGAGGACAATGTACAAGTAGATTCTTTAGCAGTTTCAACAAGCACCTTCAAATTTCCAGATTCCTTCTAGCTGTAGTATCAGGTTGAAGTTAGATACATACCTTCTATCCTAGGCAATGTGAAACACTTTCAAGTATTCGAAGGTGATGAACAGTTGAAAAAAAATCTACAATAAATTGAATAATTTTCATGTTTACATATTGATCAGAATGATAATGGGGAAGTATAGAAAAACCTATTTCAACAAGATGAGAATTTGAAGCAAAAGATAACACACGATGATATTATTTAGTTGTCTAATAATCATATTCCAAAAGGATTAGTCCCCCTCGAAATATTATTTCATCAAAATTATGTCCTTTATTCCTCTTTCATAAATTCCCAATAGAATGATGTACATGAATGTAACATTAATACTGTAGAGGATATTAAAAACACCAAAATTTTAGACTTGCTGCTAGAGGAAATCAAGGATAAATACATTGAATTGTTCAAGAAGTATAAAGATATTTTTGCATGGAGATATGAAGACATATGATACATCTATTATTGAACATAAGATTTCTTTAAAACCAAAGGCCAAACTGTTGGACACCTAATCCTAAATGGGTTAGTGTGGAAGCCGGATGGACAAAAGGAGTCCAAGAGACCTTGGGATGTGAATCCCAACGGTCACAACAATGTACTATAAATGTATATTTCCTGTTAATAAAAAATGAACTCTCATGATTTATCTTTCCTATTGTTCTTGCTCCCATGTGTGTTTAACATGGTATCAGAGCGGGCGATTACTGGTCCTGCTCCAATCTGAGCCACTTGTTTTGTGGTCTCTATATATGTCAGTTCTGGGATACCTGACATCTGACTTTGCCTTATTCCCCTCAGACCTGAGATAACCTGCCTCTGCCAGCGCTGCACATCTGTCCATATCATATTAACGTTGTCCCATAACAGTTGAATGCGTTTGAATATTAATGTTGTGCGTTGAACTGGCCTGAGATGCTGATAATTGAGCATTGTTTGAACGTTGTTGTATATTAAATCATAGCACTGTCTTTTCCAGTTTTAGTGTTGAGGCTGACACGCCACCATTGAAGAAGGTCCAACCTCTGTTGAATGCATTTTGGAATATTGAATGCGTTTTGATATGCGCTATTTTTCCATGATTTGCTATATTTTCTAACGCTTGGAGGCCTACTCATTGCTGACCCTATTGATGTCAACCTCTTGTGATGCGTTACTGTAAGCATTCCAGACCCACCATTCCAGGTAAATAATCTGATCCGTCAAGCGCCCTAGACCATTGCTTAATTGTATCAAGTTGCTCAACCTGCTCCCTGGAAAACCTTGGGTTCAAGACATGACGAATATCATCAAGTGAAGGATCATTCATTTCATATCCATCTGGGAGACAATAAGCCTTTGAACTTTGGAGCTAGCCTTCTTGCCGAAAAGCTTAAATAGAGCGCCTTGATTTTATGAGCTTCCATCTCAGCTTCTCCAGTTTCTTCTCTCAAGAAACGCAGTATTGAGCCCAAGGCCTCCGCTGTGGCACGAGTCTGTAACCATGGTGAAAGATGTCCCCAAAGGCATTATCTTCATCATTAACCGGAAGTCCTCATCTGTAAGGAGGTTGAAATCGCATGGGACGATACACTCATCATAGACGGTGGAGTTCTGCAGTGGAACTAAAGTTGAGCACGTCTTCGGGCTTGGCCTGCCGAATCATTTTAATGACAACCAAGCAAATGTTTTCTCCACGATCTGTTGGTGTCGAATAATATTAACATTGTGCGTCTTTGTGTTGAACTGAAGTGGTGTATGCGTTGGCTTTGGTGTATACAACATGTTGGTATACAGTGGTATATGCGTTTGAGTTTTGAATTATTGAATGCATTGAATGGTATTTTAACACAGTTTTGAATTATTGAATGCGTGAATGGTATTTTAACACAGAGTTGAATTATTGAATGCGTTGAATGGTATTTTAACACAGAGTTGAATTATTGAATGTGTTGAGTGGTATATATTATGGTATATTGAACGGTCCATTGAACTGCGTTGAATGGTAACACTGTATATGGTATTGAACTGTGCGAATTCAATGGTATAAGAAACTTGAATCCACCACCTGCCTCCCAGCAAATGTTATGCATATAAAATCATTTAGTGATGTACTGATTTAGTGTCAAGAGGGGATTGGAAAGAGAATGGGGGTTGGATTGAAATGAGAATTTTCTAGTAACATAGATAAAAGATCCTTTCACTCACAAGCTAGCTTTCTCACACAGTTGTGCAATACGGGGACGGTCATAGTGACTAAACATTCCGTTTGCCAGGATTGCATCAGCTACATTTGGGAAAGTGACCAGGTTGATCTCGAGAACCTTTGTTTGAAGATACCCATGTTCTGGCAAATTAGGCTTCAGAACATCCAATAAAAAGGATGTTGCTTCACGGATCATGTTTCGCTGAAGGAACAAATCTGTAATTATATTGTAGTCCAGCGGACAACCAACTTCCATTTGAGACATCATCAGTGCAAATTTTACAGCACTCTATGGAAAATATTCTGGAGGAGAAATAAGTAGTCTTGAAGATTGGGCAAGTTGCCTCTGCTAGAAAGTGCGATCTATATGTGCAGTTGTAAGGAGTGTTGAAGAAGAATCAGAGGCACAACAATCATTCATTCACGAGGTTGCAATTATTGTGGCAAGCAGGTCCAACATTCAACAGTCTGGGATCCTTTGAAGATCACAAAATTGGGATCTCTCATTGCCTGAAATTTCGACTGAAATCATTCTAGGCTCCTCTATTCTCATCGTTTGCTTAGAAGATAGCTGAATTTACTCACGCATTATATTATTATGTAATTGCTTTATCATTACGACATTGTGCTAAGACATTGTTGAGAGGGTTTGGTGTCAAAAACTATTTTAGTCACTATGGTAGGGAGTCCATAAACTGTTGTGAGTTGAGATTACTTATCTTTGATGTCAGTATTGTCCTCTCCATTGTATATTGAGTGAAATATTGGTTGTTGTCACGATCAAAAAAAATATCCATAAAAAAAAAAGGGTCAACATATGCAGTTTTGAAGGAAAATGGCCAGAATCATTGAAGTATTAGAGTTCATGAAAACTCTTACACAATCTACTGTTGATGACACATTACAAATCAGCATAGGATCTCTCTCATAAATTTAGACATGTCTACAAAATGCAAAGGAAAAGATTGATTTTTTGCAGCTTGAATCTCAGCGACAACAAGAAGAATTAAAACAGAGTCATTTTGAACATATTTCTGTTCAGAACATTGAGACTGCAACCCATCAACAGTAAGTCAATAATGTTACAATTCATACAAATAAAGCAGAAGTTGTACATGCAGATGCAAAAACTCAGTCTGCACTTCCCAAGCCCATCATCAGACCTTGGGAACAGCTTGTCCACAACAAGCACATAACTGGTCTTGGATATGACAAGGACTTGTCCTTTCATATTCCAGACTACTCAAAGCCCATTCAGTTTCAGAGTGCTGGATTTATTCATGACAGTTCACCTACTCCTCATGACAGTTCACCTCCAGCTGTTCCAGATTCTACTCCTCTTCCTCCACAGCAGCAACAACAACAGATTGTAAAATACCAACACTGTGACCGAGTTGGCCATTTTAAAGATCACTGTTTTGATCTTCATCCATGTAAGCACTGTCATAAAACTAGCCATTCTTCACACAGATGCTTCAAAAATAAACGTCCTGCAAGAACAAAGATTCATCTTGGATGGATCGCTTCTTGGCAATGGGCATCAACAGCCAAGAAGATATTCCAAACACATGTCAGAACTTGTTCCAGATTATTGAAAAGTCTTGCAGTTGAGTTTTCTCCATCATCTCACCTTGTATCTGACAGGGGGGAAAATGATGGTCATCTACAAGCTTCAAAGCCACATCAAGCGAGCTTGAGCCACAACCT
>APFE031341427.1:122512-134777 GCA_000404065.3 Pinus taeda
ACCCTTCGGATTAAGGGGGGGAATGTTGGACACCTAATCCTAAATGGGTTAGTGTGGAAGCCGAATGGACAAAAGGAGTCCAAGAGACCTTGGGATGTGAATCCCAACAGTCACAACAATGTACTATAAATGTATATCTCTTGTTAATAAAAAATGAACTCTCATGATTTATCTTTCCTATTGTTCTTGCTCCCATGTGTCTTTAACACAAACCCTTTCAGAAAAAATTAAGAAGAATAAATCCAATCTTATTGTCAGCAACTGAAAAAGAAGTGAAGAAATTACTTGATGCAAAAATTGTAGAAATTCTCACTGTAGATCACCTGATAATGCAATATACTAAAGCAAAATAATTGATCTACTTCTACAAAAAAACTTGCGAAAGCTTAATCGATTTTGAGCAAGATCAATTGGAATACATATAACAGAGAAGAAGAAATCATACACATGAAACACAGAAGAATACACTGGGGAAAGCCTTAGCTAAAAACCCCATTATCTGTATTATCATACAAGTGGAAATATCTCAGGATTACACAAATCTTTAGCTCACAAGCTATCCATCTCTTAGTGCAATCCCTCATTGCTACTCATAGACAGTCAAAGGCTTCTCACAAACCTTCTCCTCTGCCCTCCAAGCCTCCTATTTCCTTGCGTAGTTTCTCCTGGGTCCTCAAGGTGCAACCTGTGTGTAATTACCTCACACACTGCTCACTGACCTCTGAAATAACTGTGCAATCCTAAAGGAGATAATTCCTTCTGCATGGATGAGTTTCTTATATAGGAAAATTCCTCCAACAGATAGTACACTATCCCTTCCTCTAATCTCAACTGGGTCTCTGACTGAACTGACATGCATAAGCTATTTATGAGAGAATATTCAGTTATCTGAAGTGCAGTAGTTACATGCACGCATGCATTAACTAACTGAACTCACAATTAGTTCCACAAACTGTAGGAACTAATCTAACTGGACTTAACCCAGTTAATTGAGCTAACTAATTACAACTCAAAGTACAACTCATCCCGATCACTTTAATTAAGGGATAACTTCCTCAATCAAAGGGAAAATTGTTGCATGTCTTCAAATAGACTTCATGTTTGATTTTCTCCAAATAATTAACTCAAGATGGATTAATTAAATATTTTTCAAACACTTGCTAAGATCAAACTCGAATTTTAATTCTCAATTTTAGTTCAGGGACTAACGAACATTGGAATCTATCCTGAAATGCTATTTATAGCAATGTTATTTTTAACATTTCTATTTTTTGCTATTTCCAACAGAGTTGGAGTATATCCTGAAATGCTATTTATAGCAATGTTATTTTTAGCATTTCTATTTTTAGAATTTCTTGTTGCCATTTCCAACACTCCCTCTTAACAAGAAAGGCATTCAACTCGAACCCAATCTTGAACCTTTGGAATGTTTTGCATGCAACACTTCTCTCAAGTGTTGTTGCTCCAGCAACTCTAGGAACACAAAAAAATTATATCCAACTTGAATCAGAATGATGTCTTTGTCATCAAAGTCTCTGACTGCTATTGTCTCTGTCGACTGAAAACTTTGCACCTCTGTGCTCTTCAGTATCTGACTTCTCTAGCCTCTGGCACTTTGATCTATGATTGCATCAATCACACTGATTCCTCCTGTTGCATCTGTGCTGCTGCTGGTCCTATCTCTCAGCACTGCATCCGCACTGCACCTCCTCTCATCATGTTGCATTGTACTGCCCAATGTTGCACTGCAACTCAGTTACTAAGAAGTCAGTAACTGATCTCCCAACTGACCTCCTTGTTGGGCTAGAAACACCCTCTGATTCTGAAGCTCCCTCTGCCACTCCATCCACATCTGTCTCTACTCACTCAGCTAGTCCTGCTACTCCTTGTCTGGGCTCCTGTAGTAAGGTCTAATCAAAGAGACTGGGTACCTCAAGGATCCTGCCCCTATTTCAGCCTTCTTGGGATTGTCACTCCACATAGCCCCACCTCCCACCTAGAGGTATGGATGCATGTGATCCCTCTACCCACTTGGCTCAAAATTTCCCCCTACTGGAGGTCTCTACATGAGTGGATGCCTCCACTCAGTCTCCTCTCGGCTTCTCTAGTTGTGGTTGTTCCATAACCTCCTGAAGCCGCTTCACCAATTGTGGCTCCTCCATAATTGTATGAGACTTCTTCTAGCGTTGCATGTTGAGAGGTAATGTACTCTCCCTCTCAACCACTAAGTCTCCAATAGTTGCCTTGCTCCTCAAGGCTTTGCATGCATCTTGAACCTCAAGAGCATACAGGTTCTTGACTCGTAAGCCGATCTGCTTCACCTATCTCGTGGTGACATGTCTAAGGAAAACCTTTCCCTTACTAAAGACTACATCATACCCTTTGTCTTCCAAAATTGCGATCGATACCAAGTTTTTCTTCAGTCTTGGCACATACTTCACATCTCTTAAGGTAATGCAGGCTCCATGCTCCCTCTGAAAAACAATGCCTACTCTTGAGACACTATACTTTTCATCATTACCCATCGCTATGAGTATCTGGAGATCTTTCCTCTCCAAGGTACTGAACAAACTATTATCACTGGTCATGTGGAATGAAGCTCCACTGTCAAGAAACCAATCACATCCCACCATGGATGAAACCATGCATGCGAAGAGGGTGAAATCCAACTCGAACTATGAGGCCAATGCCTCACCTTCAGATCCTTCCTTAGATCACATCTAGGATTTCTTCAGTGGACAATTTTTAGCAAAATGGCCCACTTCATGACAGTGAAAGCATCACACTTTTGATTTGTCAAACTTCTTCCCACCATAAGAAAAACTCAATTTGGGATGAGAATCCTTCTCCTTCCCTTTCTTTACCTTACTCGCTAAGGCACAATTTTCTTCATCCTCCTTGGATGAAGAACCATCTCTGGTGCTTCTCCTTATATCCTCCTGCATCAGATCCAACCAAAGTTGTTCCCAATCTGGTAGTTTCTCTCTTCCATTTACTGATTCTTGGTAGTTATGCCAGCTCTTAGGAAGACCAAGGAGAGCAAAACTCACCATGTCATCATCGTCTGTCTTGATCCCTACACTTCCAAGCTCATCCCTTGAGGTGGTGAGTTTGTTCAGATATGTAGAGATCGTGTCGCCCTTTTCACACTTGATTTTTCGAAGCTTGTGTTTCAACACCAGCTTCCTCTAATCGTTTTTGTTTTTATATAGATCTTTCAATGTTTTCCACATTGAAAACAATGTCTCCTTCCCATGGAGGCTCGAGACAATGTGGTCTCGAACTCCCTCCAGCAGGATTCTCCTTGCTCTAGCCACACATTTCTTCCATTCTGCCAATTCTGTAGCATTAGCTACTACTGGCTTGGGGACATTTTGATCAATGAAGTCCTTCAAACCGTTATCCTCTAATATTGCTTCCATGTGATCCTTCCAGTATATATAATTCAAGTTTCCATCAAGGGCATACTCGAGTCTTAAACCATTGAACGCTATTGGTGAAATTTGAGATGTGATAAGAATTCGAATTCTATAATCAGGAACTTCAACCTTCGAACTTCTCCCTTCTTTGTATATTGTTCTTCGCTTTGATCACCTTTGCTCTAATACCATGTAGAAATTCCCACCGTAGATCACCTGATAATGCAATATACTAAAGCAAAATAATTGATCTACTTCTACAAACTAACTTGCAGAAGCTTAATCAATTTTTAGTAAGATCAATCAGAACACATATAACAGAGAAGAAGAAATCATACACATGAAACACAGAAGAATACTCCAGGGAAAGCCTCAGCTAAAAACCCCGCTATCTGTATTATCATACAAGTGGAAATATCTCAGGATTACACAAAGCTTTAGCTCAAAATCTATCCAGCTCTCAGTACAATCCCTCATTTCTACTCATAGGCAGTCAAAGGCTTCTCATAGACCTTCTTCTCTACCCTCCAGGCCTCCTATTTCCTTGCACAGTTTCTCCTGGGTCCTCAAGCTGCCACCTGTGTGTAATTACCTCACACATTGCTCACTAACCTTTGAAATAACTGCGCAATCCTGAAGGAGATAATTCCTTCTTTATGGATGAGTTTCCTATATAGGAAAATTCCTCCAACTAATAGTACATTGTCCCTTCCTCTGGTCTCAACTGGGTCTCTGACTGAACTAACATGCATGAGTTATTTATGAGAGAATATTCAGTTATCTGAAGTGCAGTAGTTACATGCATGCATGCATTAACTAACTGAACTCACAATCAGTTCCACAAACTATTGGAACTAATCTAACTGGACTTAACTCAGTTAATTGAGCTAACTAATTACAACTCAAAGTACAACTCATCCTGATCACTTTAATTAAGGGAGAACTTCCTCAATCAAAGGGAAAAATGTTGCATGTCTTCACATAGACTTCATGTTTGATTTTCTCCAACTAATTAACACAAGATGAATTAATTAATTATTTTTCAAACAGCTGCTAAGATCAAATTCGAATTTTAATTCTCAATTTTAGTTCAAGGACTAACTAAAATTGGAATCTATCCCGAAATTCTATTTATAGCAATGTTATTTTTAGCATTTCTATTTTTTGCTATTTCCAATAGAGTTGGAGTATATCCTAAAATGTTATTTATAGCATTTCTTGTTGTCATTTCCAACAAAAATTATTGTACCTTTAAGATATTATGATTAGATAGCTAATTTGGTTCCTACTAGGAGAAAGAATGGAGAAATAAGGTTGTGTGTTGATTTTAGGAATCTGAATAAATTATCTATGAAGGATAATTACTTTTTACCTAAGATGGATTATTTGTTGCAAAAAGTAACAGGATCAAACAAAATTTTAATGTTGGATGGCTTCTCATGATATAACCAGATATTGGTTAATGAAGATGACAGAAGTAAAAAAAAATTACTACACCTTGGGGTAAATTTATGTATACCAAAATTTCTTTTGGTTTGATAAATGCAGGAGCAACTTTTCAAAGAGCTATGGATTTAGCTTTTGTTGGAGAAACAAACAAATTCATGGTTATTTACCTTGATGACCTTATTGTCTTTTCTAAATCTAACTATCAACATATTAAACTTTTAAAGAAGGTTTTCAAAAGTGTAGGGAGTTTGGGATTTCTATGAATCCAAAAAATTCAGTATTTGCTATGCAAGAAGGAAAACTGTTGGGACATATTATTTCAAAGAATGGAGTTAGGATAGATATGAAAAGAGTGTCAGTTATTCAGTTAATCATTTTTCCAAGAACGGAGAAGGAGATTCAAACATTTTTAGGAAAAATCAATTTCTTGACAAGATTTATACCTAATCGTGTTGAAATTGTAAAAGCTATCACTGATATGCTAAAAGATAATCATGAAGTTCCGGAATGCACATGGTAGATTTTCATTTGCTCAGATCAAAAAGGAACTTTTAGAATCACCAATCTTAACTAGCCTTGGATATTAAAAATCTGTTAGTATCTTCTCCTTTGCATCAGATACTACAATAGTGACAGTTTTATTATAACAGAATGAAGATTGTTGTGAGTTACTAATTGATTTCTTTAGTAAAGTCCCCAGGGATACAAAACTAAAGTATGATATTATTGAGAAACAAACTTATGCTTTAGTTCAAGCTTGGAAATCTTGGAAAGCTTTCAAAACTTATGTATTTTTTCTTAAAATAACAACATATGTACCCAACAATGCAAGTAAATACAATTCTTACTCAACCTGCTACAGATGGAAAAAGGGGAAGGTGCATAGCTAATATTTTAGAGTTTTATTCAGATATCAAACCAGAAAAGTTGGTAAAGGGACAAAGATTAGTTAAATTTCTAGCATAATCAAACTGTAAAATCTTGGGTGTTAATTCAATTATGCAATTGTCAAATCAAAATTCAGAGGGGAAGAGTCCACAAGAACCTTCTGCTAGTTCAATACCTACATATTCCTCTTTGCATATTGATAAAAAAAATTATGTTGTTAGATTGGTACAAGGATATTATTCACTTTTTCTAGAATTTCAAATGTCCTCCTAAATTCACAAAGAATTAATGCAAATATCTTACAATTAGGTCTATAAAAAAATTGCATAGTTAATGCCAACCTATATTGGAAGGATCCTTTGAATATTTTATTGTTATGTCTGACTGAAAGTGAAATTGAAGGGGTGATTGACCAATTTCATGGAGTACGTGGAGGTCACTATGCTTGGAGGGAAACTGGATACAGGATACTCAGAGCAGGCTTCTAGTGGCCTAAATTATTTACTCAAGTTGGATTAAAAGTTCGGAGTTGTATTCCTTGCCAAATCTTTGTAGGTAAATAGAAATTATCCTCTCTACCTTTGATTCATGTATTAGTAGAATCTCCTTTCTTGTAATGGGGTTTAGATTTTATTGGTGAAATAAATCCCACATCCAACAATCAACATAGGTTATTGAACTCAATCAAGACAGGGAAGAAGTTCAACACAAGTTACTCCAATATTAAGATAAGATGAAGAATTTATTTGAGAGGAAGGCCAGAGAAAGAGACTTCAAGCAATGATACCTAGTACCGAGATGGGATGTAAGAAAAGAAGACAAAGGAAAACACAACAAGTTTGACAATATTTGGTTGGGTCCTTCCAAGATTGCAGAGGTCAGAGGGAATAATACTTTCATCATTCAAAATCTGGAAGGAAAATATTTCTCATTACCAGTCAATGGGAAATATTTGAAACATTACATTCAACACTGAGTAAGTTATTTCATAATCATTGTAAATATATCAGTGTGATTTACATTTACAGAGCAAGTGTGATTTCCTTCACAACAATGACTTCATAGCCTGAGGAGAAGGCACATGGATTTGCATATTCTCTTCATCTCGCAAGGGAAAGCAATCCCCAAATGGAGTCGATGTTGTAAAAATTTCTTGTATAGTCAAAATTTTGAAGTTTTTATTTCAAAAATTAAAAATATATTTTTTCATGCACTTTGTAATAAAGCACACGAACTTTATTTAGGCACTTTTGTTTATTAATTTGTATTATTTTTTAAAATAATGGGTTCTCCCATGTCATATAATTATCCACGCAAATGCCAAAAACTCAAATCTCATCCACCCCGATCAATAGGCAATAAATAATTGCAAGACCCACCGCCCCCCACCCCACACTCCCTACGTTTAACAAAGGGGAGTCTTCACAGTCCATGGTTTCAGAAAAAACAATGTAGACTTTGAAACATGAACTTTAAACTCAAAACGGGAACTCTAGCCAAAAAACCATGAAAAACAGTGCTAAAAACGAAAATTGTGTACTGGAACAATGGTTTTTTTTAGGGTCAATTTTGAACATGTTTTAAAAATGGCAGTGAAAACGATTTTTTTGTGCAAAAAACACTCTGAAAACGATAAGTGTTGATACTCGAATGATGTTTTTTTTTAGGGTCAATTTTGCAACATTTAAAAAAAATGCCAATAAAAGCGAATTTTTATGTGCAAAAAAATAGTTGTTTTTGAGGAAAAAAACACACTAATGTTTTTTGTAGAATAACATTTTTTTTCCTAAGTATAATTCAACATGTTTTAGTAATGACGAAAAAGATAAAATAATGGGATCTGAAACAAATTAAAATTCTATTAGTTTTCATCCATGTTGTTAACCATATAATAACATGACACTAAAGATCGCTAAAATTCTAATTATTTTCAACCATAACATTAAATATACAAAAAAAATTGGAACATTTTCAACCATTAAATTAAAAAACCATGACATTATGAACAAATTACATGATTAAATTAATCAAAATGTCATTATTTGTAGATTGAATGAAACATACATTATATCTCTAATTTATTGTTGCATTGTAGATATTCTAAATAATAAAAATCATCATAGTTAAAACATATAATCCAACAACATAAACATGACTCATAACTTCTGATTTAACACCATATGGAAATCAAAATTTTTATTTCAAGATACGATGCAAACATCAGTTATATAAACCACCTTAGACAATTATTCAAAATCACTCATATTTTCTTGCACACCATCAAAATTCACATCTTCAGATGAATGCTGGATGCAGACGAAGATGTTCCATATTCTTCTCTTTCATCAACTAGTGCCCCATCTGAGTCCACATGCATGCCCACCATTTTAGGTTTCAAAATTCTTTTGGATTTACAACTAGTTTCAGCAAACTCCCACCTCAACATTGTTCCTTCTGGTAACAACCTTTTTAGAATCTCTATCGTCTTGAAGTGAAGAGTTCATCTCTTTGTTAAATTGAAGTCATAAACAAGTATGTCAACATCCTCCAATTTTAAGAGGTTTGTGCGGTGACGATTTATATCTGTACCCTTTCTTTTTCTCTTTCCGCCAATTTTTTTTTATCAACTACCATCTTTGGCTTATGCACACCATTGAATGGGTGTGTATTTGTGGCATACCAATGTACTTCAACACCTATAACATCTACATTTTCTGTAATAACCTTTATAACCTTAACAACCCAGAATGGATAGCCATTGGGATCTCCATTTGCTAGCACTGCTATCATGCAACCCTCCTTAATATCTTGTATTGAACCCCTGTAAAGGACTTACATGGCTTCACGTTGTGCACAAGACCTTCTGGAACCAATATACATCTCTTTTTCCTCTGCATGTGAAGAATTAATAATACCTTGAGATTGTTGTTATTCAACAATGTTTCTTTCCTCATGTTCATTTGACACATTTTGCAGCCAAATAAATGGATTTTTCAAAGGTATATCTTCATTTGTTGTTCTTGCAATGATATCACTTTGATTATTGAAAGGACTCCCACCAAACTGAATCAACAATGTCAAAGTACTCATATGTATATCTAATACATTTTTTAAATTTCTTCTAGGCAATCAAAATAATTTATATATGTATTATGTCTGCGTGCATTATGAACTTCAGCAAATGATTGTAATAACAATATATTTGATGCAAATATTGGATGATCTGGAATGAACTTCAAAAATTCCAAACCTGATGACGGTGCCCATTCTACAGTAGTTGATTACTTCTTGCCCCATATTAGTGTTTTCCCATCAATTTTCTTGATACGAAATTGATGTTGGAAGCTAATGCCCTTAAGTTGTTCAATTCATTTCTCCTCACCATGCGATCACATAATAAACCTTCGCATGTCAACAGTTTCTTCTAACACATCGAAAGTAGGCTCTCGCATGTATGATTTCTTAATACATTCAATTAATGATGGAAAGCTCTCAACTTCCTTCCTCCTCAATGTGACTGAAAAACAACTGAACATCTGATCAATATGGTTGTGAGTGTGCCCAACAAGAAGGAAACCAACCTTTACCTTCTGAAAAATTCTCAATTCAACAAGTATGTTTAGATATCCAAGAATAATTTGATTTTTGTTTTCACGGCAAGTGTTGTCCAATTGTAGATACAAAACTTCAGGAAGATTACGAAACCAATGAGAAAGCACATCATGAATTATGGTTATTGTCAAATTTGCATCATTATGAATATTTGGAGCTGTGAAGTACACCCTTGGCAACATTTTCCCATTGAAGGCCATACAATCAACCAAGTGATACTCAATAAAATTTTCCTCTTGTAAATTTTTGGGTGTGCGAACAAAATGTGGTAAAAGTGTTTTCTTCTGGTCCATACCATCAATTATCAAACCCAAATATTTGTTCGGATTATCATAGCACTTCTTTCGATGCTTGTAAAACTTTTTCCTTTCACTTGTTTGTTGTTCGCGATGCTCCTAAAGTTCTTTGACAATGGAATCTACACAACATAAAAGAAATTCATTAAGAAATACGTTTTCATAGTTGATGACTATAAAATTTTAAAAGTTAAAGTTATGAATGATTACCTATTTCTGACCCTTCACATTTATCCCTTTTTTTATTTAAGATAAGCACATGTACTATAAATCCCCATCCTTGTCTTCTTAGGACTACAAACATTATTGAATTCTTTCTTCCATACCTTCACAAAATATCGATATGTAATAAATCAACCATGTCCCTCAGCACCTTCTGCATATTCTTTGTATAAGTTGTAGATTTATCGTCTTGAGAAATTATCTGGAATATGTATTGTCTTTCTAATTGGCATACACTCTCCATGATTTGAAAAGAAATCTTTCATCCATGACATTGCAGTATTTGATAATGGCCCAAACTGTCGTTTATGACGTACTTTTGAATAAAACATGGGATCCTTTTCCAAATTTGCTTGGATTCTTGAGACACGAAAATTACCTATTGAATGAAACATTTTGAAAGCCTTTCTACAGATAACCTGCCAATGTATATTGCATTCACCCCACTAAATATGAATGTTGCATGCTTTTATTCATTGACAAATATCTCTTCCTTTTCTCTAATGCAAACTTGAAATCCATATATTTCAAGCAATCTTTTTGACATCTTTCACTTGAAATGAGAGTGCTGATAGAACTTCTTCTCATCAGATATTCTGCTCTACCCCTTGTATAACTAGAACATCTTGGATTGATACAAAAAGGTCTACTCCTCCTCGATACAATATTTCCTGGCAACATCTCCATCATTGGATCATCATTTGTATAGGCATTTTCATCATCATTTTGAGGAACGTTATCCTCACTACGATCATCCGTGATTTTGAAATAATGACTTGGAGGATATTCTTCATCGTCCCCTTCTTCAGTGCTACTGTCATAGTCCTTAGAATTAGGACTAAATGGAAAATTTGACTCGCTGTTTATTGGATATTCTTCCTCATGTGCATTGTGATTGTTGCTCTCATAGTCCATCGGATTAGGACTATGTTGAAAATGTGACTATTTACTTACTGAAAGTTCTACATCCTGCCCTTTGTCACTGCTACTTTCATAGTCCTTAGGATTAGGACTAAGTGCTTCATCCTATCCTTCGTCATTACTGATCTCATAGTCCTTAGGATTAGGACTAAGTGGAAACTATGGCACTTTATTTACTTGAAAATCTTCATCATGTTCTTCATCATTGCTTCTCTCATAGTCCATAGGATTAGGATTAAGTGGACACTGTGACACTATATTCATTTGAAATTCTTCATCATGTTCTTCATCACTGCTGCTTTCATAGTCCATAGGATTAGGACTAAGTGGACACTGTGACACTCTATTCATTTAAAATTCTTCATCATGCTCTTCATCACTGCTACTCTCATAGTCCATAGGATTAGGACTAAGTGGATATCGTGACACTTCATTCTTTTGAAATTATTCATCATGTCCTTTATCACCGTTGCTTTCATAGTCCATAGGATTAAGACTAAGTGGACATTGTGACACTCTATTCATTTGAAATTCTTCATCATGCTCTTCATCACTGTTGCTCTCATAGTCCATAGGATTAGGACTAAGTGAACATTGTGCCACTCCATTCTTTTGAAATTCTTCATCATGCTCTTCATCACTGTTGTTTTCATAGTCCATAGGATTAGGACTAAGTGGACACCATGACACTCCATTCTTTTGAAATTATTAATCATGCTCTTCATCACTGCTACTATCATAGTCCATAGGATTAGGACTAAGTGGACACCATGACACTCCATTCTTTTGAAATTCTTCATCATGCTCTTCATCACTATTGCTCTCATAGTCCGTAGGATTAGGACTAAGTGGACATCGTGACACTCCATTCTTTTGAAATTCGTCATCATGCTCTTCATCACTGTTGCTCTCATAGTCTGTAGGATTAGGACTAAGTGGACACCGTGACACTCCATTCTTTTGAAATTTGTCATCATGCTCTTCATCATTACTGCTCTCATAGTCCATAGGATTAGGACTAAGTGGACACCGTGACACTCCATTCTTTTGGAATTCTTCATCATGCTCTTCATCATTGTTGCTCTCATAATCCATAGGATTAGGACTAAGTGGAAACTGTGACTCTTTATTTATTTGAAATTCTTCATCCTGTCTTTCATCAGTGCTGCTTTCATAGTCCTTAGGATTAGGACTAAGTGGAAGAATTGACTCTCTATTCATAGTGGAGGAATTTCTGTTATATTCATCAATATGAATAGAGTTGCTACATGACGAAGATGTTGATGCTTCACAAATCAAAATTTCACTATCAAAAGAATCCATGCCTTTCCAACAGAAGAGGTTGAATGATACAAATGCAGAATCTCCTAATGATAATATATAGCTTAAAGAATGAAAATTTCCCTCCAAAAATTTTCGCCAAAATTTTTCCCTCCAAAAATTTTGTTTCATGTATTT
>APFE031341435.1:0-47331 GCA_000404065.3 Pinus taeda
CCAGGGATCGCACCTGGCCTGAGCCGCACCAACGGAAACCATGCTGGATTTTTGGTATCAGCGAGACTAGAACCAGTGACCTTTGCTTACGGAGCACCTTAAGAGCGCACTTCTTCACCGACTATTCTAAATCTCTTTGATAATAATAGTTAATATTAAATAAAATAACATATCTTAATTAAAAATAATTATTTATTAATTAACCATTAAATTTTAAAATGATTATTAATGATCTTTAATTAAAAATAAATTAAAGATTAATATTATTCTTAATTAAAGATAATCATTTGTTAATATTAAGAGAAAATATTAAATATTATTCTTATATTATTTTGTTAATTGATGTTAAATATCTTGTTAACATTAATAATTATATATTATTTAATAAATTGAATTGACAATTAATTAATTAATAATTAATAATAATATTTAATATTAATATAAATCATTTAAAAAATAATTAATAATAAACCAACTATTTAAAAATAATTGATAATATTAATAATTATTGAATATTATAATAATTTATACAGTTATTTAAATTACAATATAATATAGTTTTATTATAAGCAGTAATTATAATTAGTTAATTATTTAATAATTAATTATAATTATTATTTATAATTATTATATTATAATTATTTATTTCTAATTCTAATTAATAATTAATTAATTATAATTAAACTATGTTTAACTATTACTAAAAATCTAGGGGATTATAAACCTAAAGGAATAATATTAAACCCTAGGAATATGAGTCTTTAATTAATAAACCAAAGAGATTGATATTATAAACCCAAGGTATATAAACCCTAAGATAAATATTACAAACCCTAAAATAAACATGGTTGATTTCCATATTGAGACAATCCTTGTCACAATGCGACGTTGGACCATCGTTGGCCATGATTGACCTTTGTCACAATGTGATGTTCGACCATGGTTGACTATGGTTGGCTATGATTGACCATGGTTGATCATGGTTGATATTATAAACCCAAGGGATTGATATTATAAACCTAAGGGATTAATACTAAAACCCTAAGGGATTATGAACCTAAGAGAATAATATTAAACCCAAGGGACTAATATTAATATTGTAAACCTTATGAATATTATTACTACTAGGAATATGAACTGTTAGATTGATAAACCCAAGGAATTGACATTATAAAGCCATGGGATTAATTCGAAAACCCTAAGGTATTATAAACGTAAGAGATTAATATTATAAATCCAAGGAATATAAACCCTAAGATAAATATGATAAACCTAAGGGAGTAATAAACGTAAGATATTGCTATTAAACACACAAGGGATTATAAACCCCAAGATAAATATTAAAAACCCTAAAATAAACATGGTTGACCATGGTTGATTTTCAAATTGACATAATCTTTGTCAGAATGCGACATTGGACTATGGTTCGCCATGATTGATTTTCATATAAAGACACCTTTGTCACAATGTGACGTTGGACAATGGTTGACCATGGTTGGTTTTGATATTGAAATAGTCTTCATCACAATGCAATGTTGGACCATGTTTGACCATGGATCACCATGGTTGTCACAATGTTACAATGCGATGTTCGACCATGTTTGACCATGGATCCCTAAGATAAATATTACTAACACTAAAATAAACATGGTTGACCATGGTTGATTTTCATATTGAGACAATCATGGTCACAATGTGACATTGGACTATGGTTGACCATGCTTAACCATGGTTGATTTTCATATCACCACAATCTTTGTGGCAATGCGACATTCAACCATGGTTGACCACTAAATAATATAAACACTAGAATAAACATGGTTGATTTTCATATTGAGACAATCCTTGTGACAATGTGACATTGGATCATGGTTGACCATCATTGATTTTCAAATAGAGAGAATCTTTGTCATAATGTGACATTGGCCCATGGTTGACCATGATTGATATTATAAACCCAAGGGATTAATCGTAAAAACCCAAGGGATTATAAAGCTAATGGAATAATATCAAAACCCTAGGAATATGAACCCTTAAATTAATAAACCCAAGGTTTTGAGATTATAAACCCAAGGGAATAATAAATTGAAGGGATAAAACTTATAAACCAAAGGTATATAAACCTTAGGATAAATATTATAAACCCTAAAATACACTAGTTAACCATTGTTAATTTCCATATTGAGACAATCCTTGTCACAATGCGATGTCAGACCACAGTTAACCATGCTTGACCATGATTGATTTTCATATCGAGGCAATGTTTGTCACAATGCTGCGTTGGACCATGGTTAACCATGGTTGATTTTCATATTGAAACAATCATTGTCACAATGCGACATTCGACCATGGTTGACCATGGTTGCCTGTGATTGATCATGGTTGACCATGATTGATATTATAAACCTAAGGAATTGATATTATAAACCCAAGGGATTAATACTAAAACCCCAAAGGATTTTGAACATAAGGGAGTAATATTAAAGGGACTAATATTATAAACCCAAGGTATATGAACCCCAAGATAAATATTATAAACACTCAAATAAACATTGTTGACCATGGTTGACTATGGTTGATTTTCATATTCAAACAATCCTTGTCACAATGCGACGTTGGACCATTATTGACAATGCTTAAACATGGTTGATTTTCATATCAACACAATCTTTGTTAGAATGTGACATTGGGTCATGATTGCGCATGGTTGAGCATGATTATAAACCCAAGGAATAATATTAAAAACCTTATGAATAATATTAAACCCTTGGAATATGAACAGTTAGATTGATAAACTCAAGGAATTGACATTATAAAGCCGAGGGATTAAATCTAAAACCCTAAGGTATTATAAACCTAAGAGATTAATATTATAAATCCAAGGTATATAAACCCTAAGATAAATATTATAAACCTAAATGAATAATAAACCCAAGGGTTAATACTAAAGACCCAAGGTATTATAAACCCAAGGTATATAAACCCAAAGATAAATATTATAAACACTAAAATAAACATGGTTGATCATGGTTTATTTTCAAATCGACAAAATCTTTGTCAAAATCCGATGTTGGACTATGTTTGACCATGATTAATTTTCATATAGAGACAACCTTTGTCACAATGTAACGTTGGAGAAAGGTTGATTTTCATATTGAGACAATCTTTGTCACAATGCGACATTGGACCATGCTTGACCATGGTTGTCACAATGTGACGTTCGACCAAGAGATAATCATTGTCACATGTTATTCACCATGATTATAAACCAACCATAGTAAAAAAATTAAAAATAACTAATAATAATAATTATAATTAATAATTAATATTTATAATTATAATTAGTAATTAATAATTACAATTAATAATTATAATTATAATTATAATTATAATTATTGACTTTGTGCTTATACACCAGAAGCCTAGTCATAGTTAGGCTCTTGATAGGGGAAAAACCTACTTCTATACGGAGAATATGTATCTATCATTAATATATATATAACAATAAAAATAATATCAATATTAATATTATAATTATAATTAATAATATATATTAATTATTATTTAAATTATGTAATAAAAATCAATTATCTAAATAATAGTAAAATAATTTTTTTTTCTTTATGATAAAAGGGGTGAATCCTGAAAATCACACTTACCCTGTGGCTGAGAGGCCACGACTTAGGGGCATCTAAGCCATCTAAGTCACCCAGGGATCGCACCCGGCCTGAGCTACACCAACGGAAACCATGCTGGATTTTTGGTATCAGCGAGACTAGATCCAGTGACCTTTGTTTACGGAGCGCCTTAACAGCGCACTTCTTCACCGACTGTTCTAAATCTCTTTGATAATAATATAAATAAATAACAATAATCTTAATAAAAATAATTATTTTGTAATAACCATTAAAATTTTAAAATGATTATAATATCTTTAATAAAAATAAATAAGATTAAATATAATCTTAATTAGAGATAATCAGTGTTAAAGTTAAAGAGAAAATATTAAATATTATTCTTAATATTATTGTTATTGATTGTTAATATTATTGTTATTAATAAAATAATTCTTAATATATTATTATAATGAATTGACGATTAATAAATTAATAATTAATATTAATTTTATAATAAATCATTAAAAAATAATTAATATAACCAACTATATTAAAAAATAATTGATATATATAGATATATTAATATTAAAATAATTGATAACGTTAATATAATTATAATTAATAATTAAAATAATAATAAAAATAATAATTATTATTATAATAACAGTAATTATAATTATTTATAATTATAATTATACTTATTATTTATAATTATATTATTATTAATTCTAATTCTAATAAATAATTAATTAACTATAATTAAACTATGTTTAACTATTACTAAAAATTTAGGGGATTATAAACCTGAAGGAATAATATTAAACCCTAGGAATATGAGTCTTTAATTAATAAACCAAAGAGATTGATATTATAAATCCAAGGTATATAAACCCTAAGATAAATATTACAAACCCTAAAATAAGCATGGTTGATTTCCATATTGAGACAATCCTTGTCATAATGCGACGTTGGACCATGGTTGACCATGATTGACCTTTGTCACAATGCGATGTTCGACCATGGTTGACTATGGTTGGCTATGATTGACCATGGTTGATCATGATTGATATTATAAACCCAAGGGATTGATATTATAAACCCAAGGGATTAATACTAAAACCCTAAGGGATTATGAACCTAAGAGAATAATATTAAACCCAAGGGACTAATATTAATATTGTAAACCTTATGAATATTATTACCGCTAGGAATATGAACTGTTAAATTGATAAACCCAAGGAATTGACATTATAAAGCCATGGGATTAATTTGAAAACCCTAAGGTATTATAAATGTAAGAGATTAATATTATAAATCCAAGGAATATAAACCCTAAGATAAATATGATAAACCTAAGGGAATAATAAACCTAAGAGATTACTATTAAACGCCCAAGGGATTATAAACCCCAAGATAAATATTACAAACCCTAAAATAAACATGGTTGACCATGGTTAATTTTCAAATTGACATAATATTTGTCAGAATGCGACATTGGACTATGGTTCGCCATGATTGATTTTCATATAAAGACACCTTTGTCACAATGTGATGTTGGACAATGGTTGACCATGGTTGATTTTGATATTGAAATAGTCTTCATCACAATGCGATGTTGGAGCATGCTTGACCATGGATCACCATGGTTGTCACAATGTGATGTTGGACCAAGAGATGATTATTGTCACAATGTGACCATGGTTATTCACCATGGTTGACCATGATTGACAATGGTTGATTTTCATATTGAGACAATCTTTGTTATATAGCGACATTGCTACATGGTTGACCATGGTTGATTTCATATTGAGACAATCCTTGTCACAATGCAACATTGGACCATGATTTATTTTAATGTCGAGACAATCTTTGTCACAATCAAACATTCGACCATGGTTGAACATGGTTGATTTTTATATTGAGACAATATTTGTCACAATGCAACACTGGACCATGGTTAGCCATGATTGATTTTCATATTGAAAAAACCCTGTGATAAACCTTAAGACAAATATTATAAACAAGGTATATAAACCCTATGATAAATATTATAAGTGCTAAAATAAACATGGTTGACCATAGTTTATTTACATATTGAGACAATATTTGTGACAATACAACAATAAACCATGATTCACCATGGTTGATAATTAATTACGTTCTTAAAATATAATAAATAAATATTAACCTCCTTATAATGATTATTATCATTTAATAAAACTTTTTATATCATCATTATTATTTATTAAATTTATTTATATATTTTTTTAAATAAATTAATAATGTAAAATTAAAATATTTTTCAAAACTTATAAATTCAAATTCAAGAAAATAGAGTATAAATTTTTTGTTTTGAGAAAATCTCTTATTTATACATTAAAAAAACTCATATCGTCACTCTAAAATTAGATAATAATAACATATTATTATTATTATAAGTTTTCAAAACTTTTAAAAACAAATTTAAGAAATTTTATAAAGATTTGAAAACCACAAAAATATTACACATTTCTCGCAGTTCTCTATTGGTCATTAGCTTCCCATTTTAAAATCTACGATTTCAAAAATATTATGACTACCCTAATGCCAAGAATAAATTTTATTAAAAACCATAAAAATGTGTTTATTAAAAACCATAAAAATGTTACACAGTTCTCTATTGGTGATGAGTTTCGCATTCTAAAATATACGATCTCAGAAATATTATCATTGGCATAAATTTAGCGTTTCGGATACATGTGTGATGGATCCTATAAAGATGACAAACCATAAAATTGTTACATAGTTATTTCAGTTCTCTATTCCTTATGAGTTTCGAATTTTAAAATTTAAAACCTAAAAAATGTTGCACAATTCTCTTAGTTCTTTGTAACAGATATTACCATTGAACAAAAAACTACCACAAATGCTTTTTTTTTTACAATCCATACTATTCCTAGCATATGAATGTTGTTAATTGCATACACGACTTCGAGGTTGTATTATTATAAGGATTCTCATTTTAATGTTTCTATAATTATATCAAAGGTCCAAAGGAAATATGATCATAGCTCTATGCTTTCCATTATTATACTCATATGCACATTTAACACCTAGTTATAACATGTTATGGAGATTTGTCTTGTTTTATAATTCTTATTGTTTAATTATTACCTTATCCAGAATAAAATCCTCGAGGTTTATTTGATCTAACTTGGCGTTGCCACGCTACCTAATACAAATACCATACTTCGTTAACCCATTTATGATGCACGATGGTTGTTTCGGGAAGCTTCCCGTCCCCTTGACACCTGTATAGTTACTCATCGTGCGATCTTAGGAAATTGATCTGACAGTCAGGGTTCCAGCGAGATGGTTGAGGTAACCACCTCCCACACAAACTCCGCGTCGGATGGGCATCCTTGCGATGAGGTTAGGGTTGAGGGCACTTTGCAACGACACAGAGCTTTCTCTGAGCAATGGCTGGGATCTTTACTGGTAGGGTTTCCTACTTCTTACAACAACTTAATGGATTTTCAAGTTGAGATAACGCCAGAGTAATTTACAAATGCTTGGTTGAATGTAGGGTTTTTCTCGCAGAGTTCTTCCATTCATCAATGGTTGACATCGAGGCAGCGCAGCAATGGCCACGAAACCAAGTTATCCTCCCTTCTCTGGCTCACTTGATAAATCTCTTTTTATCAAGTCGGTTCCCTACTTATTGAGGCTGCATTCATCTGGTCACAAATACATTTTTTTCCATTTAGCCTTGCCTATAGTTAAGTGGTGTTTGTGCTATTTTCCTCTGTTCCTCAGGGTCATGGCTATGTATGCATTATTATGATGAAACCCCTTAATACATCTTAGGTCCAACCTAGACATGGTTTGTGAGGGTTTTACGTCTCCACAAATTTGTGCAAACTCAGTCATGTTAACTTTTGTTGTCAAAGTGTTGAACTTATATACATTTCACTAGTATAACTATGTAAATCATTCATACTGTTTAAGGGTTTTTCTGTACAACTCCTATTGTTGATGATAGGCGTATAATAGCAGTAAGTTTACGTATTGTCCAAGCTTCGATTGTTGTCCAGACTTGCCTCCAGCGAGACTCGCTCTTCTCATGCTCTCTCCCCTTCAGGTCCCGTTCGTCGGTCTTTGAGTCTACGTCGCAAGTTCTATTCCCACGGGGTAAAAAATCTTCGCACTCGAATAGAGGACTCCACAACAGCTGAGACGTAACGATTTTTTCATCTTCGACCTTTACCGCCTCGATGCATTTTGCAGTGAGCTCTTGCAGATTAGGCCGGCAACTCCTCCTTTCGGTGGAAGCGATACGTTGCAGCAGAGCAAATAATTCTTCAAATTTGTCGTTGTATGTATGGGGATGCAAACTGAGCATTGATAAAAATATCGATAGGTAGGGGATGCAAATTGATTGATGTTTTAAGCAAGCAGCCAGGATATACATCGCCAAAATCGTCAATGAGAATTTCGTGATCGTATGGATATATTAATGCTTGTATTATATATTGTATTTACGAAGACAATTTTTAACAAAATAATTTGTGACATCCGTATCAACAAAATATTTAAGACAATACACAATAACTATAATTATTTTATAAATTTTATTTTATTTCTAATTAAAGATAATCATTATCAAATATTAAAGAGAAAATATTAAATATTATTGTTAATGATTGTTAAATATTATCATCAAATAATTATTGTTATATTTAAATTAAGATTAAATATTATTATTAATAATAAATTGATAATTAATAATAATAAATCATTAAAAAATAATATAAACTAACCATTAATAATAAACCAACCTTCAGTAAAAAATAAAAATAACTAATAATTATTATTATTATTATTATAATTAAATTAATTATATTATATTATTATTTATTAACTAGTAATTAATAATTACAATTAATAATTAGTATTATAATTAAATAATTACTAATTATAATTATAATTAAACTATGTTTAATTATTACTAAAAATCTAAGGGATTATAAACTTAAGGGAATAATATTAAACCCTAGGAATATGAATCCTTAGATTAATAAACCCAAGAGATTGATATTATAAAGTCAATGGGATAATAAAGCCAAGAGATAAAAAATATAAACCCATGGTATATAAACCCTAAGATAAATATTATAAACCCTAAAATAAACACGGTTGATTTCCATATTGAGACAATCCCCATATCCATATTGAGACAGTCCCCATATCGATACAATCCGATTTCCATATTGAGACAATCCCCATATTGATACAATCCACGACTTTGGACCATGGTTGACCATGATTGACATTTGTCACAATGCGACATTGGACCATAGTTGACTTTTATATTGAGACAATAATTGTCACAATTAAGGGAAAATAATTTGAGGATGCAACAAAGTATAGACAACTTGTAGGAAGTCTCAATTACCTAACTACTACCAGACTAGACATTTTGTTTGCTGTTGGAATCCTCTCCAGGTTTATGTAAAAGCCATGTGAGGGACACTGGTCTGCTGCAAAAAGAGTTCTAAAGTACTTGAAGGGAACTCAAGACTTTGGAATCAAGTATACACAGGTGGGAGGCTTCAGCTTGATTGGATACGTTGATTCAGACTTTGATAGAGAAAAAGAAACTGGGGTATCTACTTAAGGTTGTGCTATGAGTCTTGGATCAGGAGTTGTCTCCTAGAGATCACGCAAACAATCAGTCCCAGCAGATTCCACAATAAAGGCAAAATATGTGGCAGCAGCTGAGGCAACAAAAGAAATTGTGTGGCTCAGGAAAATTCTTGAAAATTTGTAGGTAAAACAAGTACAAATCGACTCCACTCATGATTGACAATGCCTCAGCATTAAAGTTGGCCAAGAACCCAAAGTTCCATGATCGAACGAAGCACATTAGTAAGAAAATATCATTTGATTCAACATCATGTTGAGGCCAAAACAATCCATCTCCACCATTGTTCCACAAATGAACAGATTGTAGGCATCCTCACCAAAGCACTTGGAAGATAAAATCTTGAAAGATTTTGAATGATGCTTGGACTCACCAACATCCCTTCAGATTAAGGGGGGCAATGTTGACACCTAATCATAGGGATTGGGTGAACAACTGTAATTAGTGTAAATAAATAATAGAGGAAATGGAGAGTCATCGGGAGATGAACTGAATAGTCTCTCCCTAATGTATATAATAATGAACAACCTGAATGAATAAATCAATCACATTTGAGGAGTTACCTCCTAGCCTGACAGGGAGTAATATTAAACCCAAGGGACTAACATTCATATTATAAACCTTATGAATAATATTATACCCTAGGAATAAGAACCGTTAGATTGATAAACCCAAGGAATTAACATTATAAAGCCAAGGGATTAATTCGAAGATCAAAGAAGGACATCCAATCCCTTCTAGGAAAAATAAATTTTGTGAGGAGGTTTATTCCTAATTTTGCAGAATTGATAAAACACATCACCTCCATGCTAAAAGGGGGATCAGAGGTCAAATGGACTGATGTAGCAAGAAGATCTTTTGAAGCCATCAAAAGGGCTATTATAGAAGCTCCCACCTTAATCAGCCCAGACTACAACAAGGAGTTTCATATCTTCTCTGTTGCCTCAGGGGACACCCTTGCAGCAGTTTTATTGCAAAAAGATGATGAGGGTTCAGAGCATCCAGTGGCATTTTTCAACAAAACCTTAAGGGATGTTGAACTAAGGTATGATATTATAGAAAAACAAGCTTATGCTCTGATCAAATCTTTGAAAGCTTTCTGAATGCACATTTTGCACTCCAAGGTGATTGCATATGTGCCCTCCGCTTCAGCAAAAGATGTCCTAATGCAGCCAGATGTTGATAGAAGAAGGGCTAAATGGATTGCAAAGCTCATTGAATTTAACATAGAATTGAAGCCCACCAAGCTTGTCAGAGGTCACGGCCTTGCCAAACTGATGGCTGAAGAAAATTGTAGGATGCTGGACATGAATTGGATAGGTACAAATTCAGATGACAGATAGACAAAAGAAGCAACAGTTGAACGAGGGCAAAACCAATCATTGGCAAGAAATCTAGCTTCTTGTGAATGGTATTCTACAATAGCTCAATTTTTGCTGAAGCTAAAAGTCCCTCCAGGCCTAAGTTTAAGCCAAGCCAGGACTATTAAACTCAGAGCAGCCAAGTATTGCGTTCATGAAGGCTTGCTCTAATGGAAGGATCCACTGGAATCATTTTAAGATGTCTGGACAAAGAACAATCTATAGAGGTCATGCATCATCTTCATTGGACCAGCATCTATGGAGGACATCACTATTGGAAAACCACAACCCACAAGATCCTTAGAGCTAGCTATTATTGGCCCACCTTATTTTCTGATATCTTTTTATTTGTAAAATCTTGTGACAGGTGCCAGAGGTTTAAAGGAAAGCAACAGTTGAAGTTCTTACCCTTGAAGCCAATACGTGCCAATGGCCCTTTTCAGCAGTGGGGTTTGGATTTCATAGGAGAAATTAATCCACATTCTAGTGGCTAGCACAGATGGATCTTAGTAGCCACTAACTACTTCACTAAATGGATTGAGGCCATCCCTACTAGGAAAGCTGATCACCATGTGGTCATGAAGTTCTTGACAGATAACATTTTTGCCAAGTTTGGATGTCCACACAAATTGGTTACCAACAATGCAGCAACCTTCAGGGCAAAAGAGTTGGTGGAGATGTGTGACTCAATGGCCGTTAAGCTAGTTCATTCCACCTCATATTACCCTCAAGGTAATGGTCTAGAAGAATCATCTAACAAGAGCCTGATAAGGATAATCAAAAAGCTACTGGAAGACAACAAAAGCAACTGGGATTCCAAGCTGAAGTTTGCATTGTGGGTTGACAGGGTAACCACTAAGAAATCCACAGAGAAATCTTCGTTCAAGCTGGCATATGGCATTGAGGCTGTATTCCCAATCTAGTTGACCCTCCTTATAGCCCAGTTCTTACAGGAAGAGCAGAATGAGGAAAATTACATGGCAAAGATGATTAACGACTTGGCAAAGGTGCATCAAATCAAAGATGAGTTGATTGAATAGTCTGCAGCACATCAAAAGAGAGTCAAGGAAGCCTTTGATAGAAAGGCAAAGATGGACAATTTTCAAGTTGGAGACTTGGTGCTTAAGTGGGATGCACTGAAAGAAAAGAAAGGAAATCATGGGAAGTTCGATGCTCTGTGGATTGGACCTTTTATCATTGCTCAGATCCAGGGGAACAACACTTTCATGCTGCAAAGTATGGAAGGAGAAACATTTTTTGATGGCCCAGTCAATGGGCAATTTTTGAAGAATTATATTGTTTAAGGTCGTATGGCCTCAACATTGTAAATATTTTCTTTCATAAAGTTTTAGTGTAGGCTTAATTAGACTCCATGCCCAATGGAATACTAGGAATTATTGCTAATTTTGTTCTATATGAAAGGTAGTGGTCTACAGTTCTTGAAACTTCACAGGGAGGATTTCATCCCTAGAAGGAGCCAGTATTAGCTCTGCTATACAACGCTGATTCCAAATGCCAGAGAAAAGCATGGTCTATGTGGTTGTGCTCAAAGGGGTTTCACATTTGGTCATTTTCCCTTTTCGTTCTACACCGCTTTTTCTTCGCCACCTCCATTCCTATATTTTTCTCACAAATCCAACAGATTAACCCCTTTCGACCCTAGTCCCGAGCGCAAAACCCCAAGCTCACCATAAAACCATATAATATGACCTCACGCGCTAATCCTAGCCATTGATCAGTCCCCGCCAATCCAACGACTCTCATCATGCCTGATAAAGTGACCCGCTCGATCATTTCCCACCGTCAAATCATCTCCACTAAAATTCGACCGCATTTGCTTTCATCGTGCTGGCAATGTGATCGAATGTTAGCACATGATGAGAGCGGTTTTTCTCTCTCATCTGCCACTACGTTTCGATCACTGAGTGGCATTGCTCGGTCTCGGGCTTTTACCACTTTATGCTTGAAAGCGGTGCGATAAAAACCATTTACCGCCGACCAATCCACCTGCCCGTTAAATGTCCATGTAGCTTCTCTTCCCGATAACTGTCCAATCTGTCTGCTGCAAATCTGACGGCCCTAATTCATCCTGCTTTCACCGCGATTGGTAGCCTCCGTCGAGCCATCTCCGCCATCCATTTCCCAAATCCAATGGTCATCCTTCTCCCTCATCCCGACTGTCTGTTTGCCCATGCATTCCATGTCCTTGACCACTTTGTTGCCCAAAGAAGGAGATGACAAGCTCGCTAGTACCAGTTAGAGTCATTCTCCAAAAACCACATTTAATAGAAAGCATCACTAGGGGAGAATAGGACAAGCACGACCCTGTAACTGAAATTTATCAGTCATGGAATCCATTGGTACGAGCACTCCAACAGCTAAAATGGATAGTGCAACACTTGAACATATCGGATTCACTCACTGAAGCAAGATAACATAGCCAGAAACTCCATAAGGTAGTTAAATGTAGTTGGTGGTCAATTATGACCCCTCCATACCTAACGGCCAAGTGCCCTTGTAATGAAAATCTATAAATACTCAGAAACTAGATGTAATCAAGGTTGGTTTTTGATGTAAGGTTCAACTTCTGGAGACTGTAGATATTTTGTTACTTGCAGTGTCTCGTCTTCATTTTCGGTTAATACAAGCTTCTTTTGCTGTTAACTACTCACTTTCCATTTTCCTCTGTTCTAAGCTTGTGCTTGATATGCTGTGTTCTTGATCTTTTGAGGTTTAGCACTAGATAACTATCATCTTATCTCTGTGTTAGATTGTTGAATGTATCATTGAATAGGTTACTCAGGTTTCTTTCTATCTGGTGCAAGAGAGCTGTCATCTTGTCTGTGCATTAGTAAAATAGATTTACAGGTTTCTTTACTAGTTGCAGCCAGCCATCACATGGTCTTGTGCATCTATTGGTGTGGTAGTATTCTCCATATTCACCTAATCTCTAAAACTGTGAGCATTTTGTGGTCTAAAGCCTTGTAGTCTAAGGGTGTTCACGCATGTCTGGAGTGAAACAAAGTAGAAGTGGTTATCTAGCTTGAACAAACCATCAATCCTTCCATTAAACCTGCAACAATAGTTGAATTTATATGTTACCAGGCATCTCTGAGCTACAACCTAGGAAAGTTTCTTGGAATCCTAACAGAAACACTTTTGATACGTAGGATTGAAGTTTTAATTGACAACTAGAATGAAGGAGGGTTGGAAGACCCTTTCCCATATGCGTCTGAGACAATAATTATGTTATCTATATGATAATATTAAATGAAAATGATTGTGGATACTAATGAGATACGGAGTAGGCGAGTTATCCTTCTTTATTATTCTTGAGTGAAATTTTGTATATTTTGTAGGATTTAAGTTATAAATAAAATTCAATGTGGAGAAGGTTCAACAAACCCTTTCTTTATGTCATAATAAAAAATAACTATGTTATCTACGTGAAAATATGTTAAACTCTATATAGATTCATTTTAACCTTAAAATCCCTTACTAAGCCCTATATATATATTTATTGATTATCTTTCTATTGTTCCATTGATATGTAAGCTAGACCCTCTCATTGTCTCATTTTAATATAATTGTGCCCTTGGTCTCTTACACACACACACACACACACACCTATGTATATATGTATGTATATATGTATACATATATACATATAATAAGGAGACCTAGTCTTAAGATCATCAAATATTGTGTTTTACATTTTGTTAATTGTATAATGACTCTTCCCTCTCAAAGATAACTATAATTATTAATTTTTTATAATTTTTAAGGCACAAGATTCATAAAATTTAGTTTCAGAGCTCATGATCGTAGGGTTTTTCTATTTAAACCAGACTTGGCGTCATGTAATTTTAGATATATTTTCTTTTTGTGAAGTTTTAGATGATGAAATTTAGGGAATATTTATGAGAAATTATGGATAGTGTCTAGTTCAAATTTCAAATCCTGTTTCACTATATTTTCATAGCTATGCTCTAAGTAAGTGTTGTAGCTAACAACCACCAATTTTAAATTTATACGAAAATAAAAATGTGTAACCGTTTAATTTTTTGGCTTATATTTGTTTTCACTATTTCTTTAAAAAACTCAAAAGGTATTTAATTTTATAACTTTATTAATAGGTTTAGCCTAAAGTTTGATTCCATGCATTATTAAATAAAATAAATAAACAAGGCCATGGCTAGAATCACCACAACCAAACACTATTTAATAAACAAAATACCAAAGTGTGATGTATTTATGTGTTAATAAGACTTCTATTAAACCACTCACATGCATTGTTGATATTTCTTGACACATTTCCCAAAGGTTCCCCCAATGCATTCATAAGTTCATTCATTGTTGTTATTTCTTGACACTCTGAAGTTTTGCCATTATATAACCATTTATAGTGTAGAAGCAAATAATATTAAATTCAGCTTAAAGCATTTCATGTGTATATCATAGAGAATGGTGTTTGAAAGATGAAAGAGCACAAAAAGTATAAGTAAATTGACATTTAAAGTGTGATAACCAAATATAAATACTAGAAACAGATTCAAAAAATACAAGTCACTTGACCATTTAAAGTGTGATAACCAAAGATAAAGAATAGAAATAGATTAAAGAAATTAAATTAGGGAAACGAAATGGATGTTTCCCACAACCCTGATGCACTAAAATCTAAGTCTCCTGTAATTTCCTCATATGTTCAAACACAAATTATAATCACTGTAATCTCCTTTTATGTTCAAACAGTGGTTATAATAACCCTTAGTTTTGAAATTTCGAGGATCCTTTTGTATTTATTATAGAGTTATTACACATATTTTTATGATTGTATACCAGGGATCCCGAGAGTTCACTGTATCTTAGCTCTGAGTGTACTATGAATCAGATACCACACAAGAAAAGAAACAGAGCATGTTAAACAAAAAAAGAACATCTACCTCCACTTCGAACTTTAATGGCTTAGCCCCTGCTACAAGTTTTGGGTGAGAAACTGGATCATTCAATGGTGTTGGATCCATATATGTACGAGATTCTTGTGAAACTACTCACATTTCCTGAGTAAGTCGCACCATCAAAAATGACTACCTCTTCCTAAAACCCCATAGAGATATGCGTCAACAAACCCCAATACACATGTTTTTTTTCATAAATTACAGCTTGAATTTGAAAAATGCTTCACATAAACCTCACATTAAGTTTCTACAGATCCAAGGAATTCATTTTGCAGCAAAAATGATTTGAGTTAAAATATTGTAAATAAAATATTCAGAACATTAGAACTCAGTGACCAAAATTTTGGATCGATATGAATAGAAGGAGCAAGCAGAAAATAGCAGATAGAACGCATTCACCATACCCCTTCAATATTCATACCTGAGAGAAGGAAGTGAATCAAAATGTATAATTAATACCCGTTGCAAAGAAAGAATGAGTCTTCTTATTCTTCTCCTTTAACAACCCAATTCTAGGCGATGCTCCAGTGGTTGGCCTTGAAACCAATATTCTATTGAGTTATTTTATTTTGAGAATTTGTATCGTATTTTATAGCTAGGTGGAAGAGACAGAATAGGGCTTAGTGAGTTAGTTAGGTAGTTAGCAAAGCGTAAATGAAGGATGCAATGGATCTAATGGCTTAAAACATTTCAATCGTCTAACATTCGATCCAATGTTGCAGATAGGGACATAGTGGCTATTGGAAATAATACTGAGAGGGGGAGGTGAATCAATATTATCACATTAATAAAACTTTTTTATTTCCAAACTCTGATTCATATATGCTACTTCCACAACTTCTTATGATTAAGTTAATTGATATTCAATGAGTGCATTAGAACATTATCAACCATATTATCAGTTAACAGATGCAATAACATAGAATAGATCATCACACATAAGGCACACACATGAACACCATGATATAGGGTGGAAACCCAATGCGGGAGAAAACCAACTGCTGCAAGTCATCTCAATCTTCTTCATCTCAATTTTGGGGGGAAATCAGGGGTTCTATGAAAGGGGTACTATATCTTCCAGAACACCATCCTTTTAAGCTCGATTTGTTGGATTTGTTGTAGATCGAGGACAAGAAGTCCTATTTCCTGCTCCCGGTTAGGAGTACTGTGAATTCCCTTGGCAGCGTACATGCAGGTGCTTATACTCCTCATGCATTGAACCTCGGTCCCATTGTTGAGACGATAACGGCAAAGATGAGACCTAGGGGACCGAAAGGAGTCGGTGACGAGGAGGTTATAGCGCTTTCCAGCCAGGTGTTCCTCATTAGGCCTAATGGATCAAAAGGCCGACCGCAGAAAGGAATCAGCCGCATGCTGGGAGATCTGGACGATGGAAAATCGTTTTCAGGAAATCTGTTGTCTCTTAACTAGAGCTTGGATGAGTACAACTATGAGTGTACATCCGGGGTTTCGCCTTTTTTGGGGCGGAGGCTCCGAATGAACCTGAAATTATTGTACTTGGAACCCTCAACAAAGGGGAAGAGACGATGAAATCTTGCTGCGTATTTAGAATGGCTTTGCTTACTGCCCTGTTGAACAAGCTCGATACTGTCAAAGACATCAATCTGCTCATATACAGGCTGGCACAAAAGAGCTGCATATATTCGAACATATATCCAGGAAGGGTTTCATCTATCGGCATTAAGGAATCCCTATTACCATCCCAACAGGCTGCAGACAAGAAGGGGATAAGGAATACACAAACCCAAGCAGCAGGGAAATGTGGTTTCATCACTGTAGCTACAAGAAGAGTATCATGATCCGAAACACATAGATCCTATAACTTTAGCACCCTAAATAGCAGATGGACCCTGGCCAAGAACAACACTATCCACCAAGGACTCCGGGCAGGATCTGATACAAATCTTTATCAGAACATTGTCAGGAAGAATGATTTGCAAGCAAACTTGGAAGGGGAGGCTGATAAAAGATATAAAGTATGAAACACAAGCACATACAGGCATATCAGCAAGCATGCAAAGCTTGATATATGCAGAACAAATTTTATAGGACCAATACTTAGTGCAGGACTATGGAATTGTGTCAGACTCAACCATCATCCTAAACACGAGGCTGAGAGGTGGAAGCTTTGGATCTAGCTCAAAGGGCACAGGTTCTTTTAAGGATGTGGTTAAAGGGAAGGGAGAAGCCAACACCAAACCAGCACAACCACAAGATCTACCCGGACCCTAAATTATGGAGCCAAAATCGTAGACTCTAGTACTGACTATCTCTCTGCTTGAGGTAAATAAATTTTATACTGATTTTTATACAAGGGCTTTCATATGCAGATTCAATGGCTTTTGGCCCAAATTAGATGCATTACAACAATGGATCTACTCCACATGGACAACAAATTTTGACATCCATTTATGCTCCAAAGGTTTTTTTATTGTCAAATTCGACATGGTCAACGGAATATATCCTCCATGAGGGACCATTGTTCTAGGGCAATGCATGAATCTTCATGATTCCCTGGTTCCCATGTTTTGATGCCTCTACTATGGTGGTTTCCAAAATTCTAGTATGGGTCAGGATACACAACCTCCTGCTACACTTTTGGCTACCCAAATTCTTTGAAGGAATGGGGAATGCAATAGGAAAATTCCTCAAGCTAGACGTGGAAAGAGTCACAAGAGGCATACATACCTTTGCCAGAATTTGTGTAGAGGTAGATATTAGTCAAGGCTTACCTGACATCATAATTCTGATCCATAACAACACACAGTGGAAACAACCACTAGATTATGAGAATATGGCATTTTGGTGTCGTGGCTGTCAACAAACAGGTCACCTTCTTAGTATCTGCCCACAAGCCAAAAAAGACACCAGAAGAAATAAGAAACAATCACCAAAACCAAGAGGTTGGCAATGCACAGTGAATCCATATGAAACAACAGAGGATGAGGAGGCAACAATACCTCCACCAGATCTTGATGATGTCCCTGTTGAGGAGGAAGCTATGGAAAATGAACACCCCATTCCCAAAGCGAACAATCAGACACACAAGGTGCCAGAAACTGAGGAATTTGTATCACATGATCTGATGGACTCTTTGCCGGAGAAGATACTAGACAAAACGGACACCAGTGGAGCCAAAAGACATCATTCTTCAGAACACTCTGATTCAGACAAGGATAATCCTCGCCCTATGGAGGACACTTCTCTCGTACTATTTTTGTCCTCACCGACTCAAGGGGAGTGGAGAAAGGTTGAGAAGAAAAAAGGGAGAAAAGCATAATTTTCTCCCTAAGTGTACATTATTTTCTTCTGGTTACTTTGTTTCTGGTTTTTCTTTAGACAATAGTCTTTTGACCTGCTTTTGAATATGCGCTTCGGCATCTACAAAATGTAATTTTGTTCTTATTAATAAAATTACGAATTTTCCGATGGGAAAAAAATATATGAATCATTGGCCTAAAGCGTTTCGGATACATGTGTGATGGATCCTATAAAGATGACAAACCATAAAATTGTTACAGAGTTATTTCAGTTCTCTATTCCTTATGAGTTTCAAATTTTAAAATTTAAAACCTAAAAAATGTTGCACAATTCTCTTAGTTCTTTGTAACAGATATTACCATTGAACAAAAAACTACCACAAATACTTTTTTTTTACAATCCATACTATTCCTACCATATGAATGTTGTTAATTGCATACACGACTTCGAGGTTGTATTATTATAAGGATTCTCATTTTAATGTTTCTATAATTATATCAAAGGTCCAAAGGAAATATGATCATAGCTCTATGCTTTCCATTATTATACTCATATGCACATTTAACACCTAGTTAAAATATGTTATGGAGATTTGTCTTGTTTTATAATTCTTATTGTTTAATTAATACCTTATCCAGAATAAAATCCTCGAGGTTTATTTGATATAACTTGGCGTTGCCACACTATGTAATACAAATACCATACCACGCTATGAACAATGCGAGGTAGAGTTTCGCATTGGCAAGTACCACGATACAGTGGTCTGCGATATTATGCCAATGGACGTGTGCCACATACTGCTAGGAAGACCATGGCAGTATGACAGGAAGGTGACACACGATGGAAAAACTAATTGTTATAAGTTTACGGAGGATGGGGTAAAACACACACTTGTACCCATCAAAGAGGAAGATTCAGTAGAATCAAGTGGAACAAAGGCGCTATTAATGGGAGGAAAACAGTTCATAAAACAGGTTGAGGAAAATGAAATTAATTTTGCAGTTGTAAGGAGGATGAAGCCAATATTACTGAACTTAGAGAAATCAGAATTTCCCAAAGAAGTACAAGAGTTGTTAGAAGAGTTTCAAGACATTGCGGCTGATGAGCTACCTAATAAGTTGCCTCCCAGAAGGAGCATCAACCACCACATTGATTTCATACTAGGAGCAAGCTTGCCGAACAAGGCAACGTACAAAATGAGTCCAAAGGACAATGAAGAAGTACGCAAACAAGTGCAGGAGTTGTTAGATAAGGGACTGATCAGAGAGAGTCTAAGCCCCTGTGCAGTACCTACAGTCCTTGCACCCAAGAAGGGTGGAGAATGGCGAATGTGCACAGATTCGCGGGCTATAAACAAGATCACCATTCGATACAGGTTTCCCTTGCCTAGAATGGATGACATGATGGACTGTCTTAGTGGGGCAGCATATTTTATAAAAATAGATCTGAAAAGTGGGTACCATCAGATCAGAATTAGAGAAGGAGACGAATGGAAGACAACCTTCAAGACCAACGAAGGACTGTACGAATGGCTGGTCATGCCATTTGGGTTGAGTAACACTCCGAGTACTTTTATGAGACTAATGAAAGAAATGTTAAAGGAATTTATTGGAAAATTTGTGATAGTCTATCTGGACGATATTTTAATTTTTAGCAGGACAAAAAGGGATCACCTTCAACATATTCGAAGGGTATTCGAGAAGCTGCAGCAGAACAAACTGCTAATAAATTTGAAGAAATGCACTTTCTTGCAGAAGGAGTTAATTTATCTGGGATTTGTAGTGGTAGAGAATGAGTTAAAGATGGACCCATAGAAGATTGCAGCGATCATAAGTTGGCCGTCACCAAAGAATTTATTCGAGGTACGTAGCTTTCACGGTTTAGCCAGTTTTTATCGAAAGTTCATTAAGAATTTTAGTGAAATCTGCACACCAATGCTAGAGACCATCAAAAAGGCCAGCCAACCTTTTTGTTGGACTAAGGCGGCAGAAAACAGCTTCCAACTTCTGAAGTGGAAAATAACGGAGAGGCCAATCTTGAGGCTGCCCGATTTTAGCAAACCTTTTCAGGTTCGGTGTGATGCAAGCGGGACAGCTATTGGCGCTGTACTCAGTCAAGAGGACAGACCAGTGGCGTTCTTTAGTGAGAAACTAAATGAAAGTTGGCAGAAGTATTCGTCATACGACAAAGAATTCTATGCAGTGGTTCAAGCCTTGAAGCATTGGAGGCACTACTTACTAGGTAATGAGTTCGTCTTGTTCTCTGATAATTCTGCGTTACAGTACATAACATAGCAGCACAAACTGAACCATAAGCATGCCAAGTGGGTGGAGTACCTGCAATGTTTTACTTTTGTGTTGAAGCACATAAGTGGGCAAGCCAACAAAGTGGCGGATGCTTTAAGCAGAAGAGCCTTGCTCTTACAAGAAAGTGGCATACAGGTGATGGGATTTGAGTATTTAAAGGATTTGTACCAGATGGATGTGGATTTCAAGGAAGCCTTTGAGGCATGCCAAAATCCTGTCTTAAGGAATACAAGCCCATGGCTAGATTTTAATTTACAGGAAGGATTATTATTTCGAGGTGGACAACTATGTATTCCGGATTGTTCGATGAGGGAAAGTTTAGTAAAAGAAAAACACAGTGGCGGTTTAGCAGGACATTTTGGCATTGATAAAATGTTGGAACAGCTAGGACATTTTTATTACTCGCCAAAAATGAGCCGGGACGTACAGAGGTATGTAACCAGGTGTAAAATCTGCTAACTGGCGAAAGGACACAGCCAGAATACTGGATTATACACACCCCTACCAGTTCCAAGCAAGCCGTGGGATTCAGTCAGTATTGACTTTGTCCTACGATTGCCGAGAACGCGGCGGGGATATGATTCAGTGACGGTGGTGGTGGATAGGTTCTCAAAGATGGCTCATTTCATTCCTTGCTGGAAGACTAGCGACGCCACAAATGTGGCACACCTCTTCTTTACAGAAGTAGTTCGATTACATGGCTTACCTAAAACTATAGTTTCAGACAGGGATGTGAAATTTACAGGGCATTTTTGGTGCACCCTGTGGAAAAAGCTGGGCACACAGTTAAATTTCAGTTCTGCGTATCACCCGCAGACTGATGGACAGACAGAGGTGGTGAACAGGAGTTTGGGCAACTTGTTACGAAGCTTGACAGGAGAAAACTCGCGATTATGGGATCGAGCTCTTGCCCAAGCAGAATTCGCTTATAACAATTCGCCTAATTGGAGCACCGGTCTTAGCCCATTTAAAATCTTGTATGGTATGCATCCGCGACGAGTACATGAATTACGAGATTTGGGACAGCTAGAAAGGAGAAGTGCAGACAGAGAAGATTTTGCCGAAGTAATGAGCGAACTGCATGAAAAATTTAAATTAAGATTATAGGACAACACGCAGAAATATAAGCAGCATGCAGACATAAAGCGGCGTGAGGTACATTTTGAGATTGGAGACGAAGTCCTTGTGCATTTGCGCCGGGAACGGTTTCCTAAGGGTACGTATAACAAACTGAAATTCAAGAAAATCGACCCATGCAAAATTCTGCGCAAATTTTCAGCGAATGCATATGAAATTCAGTTGCCACCTGATATAGGTATATCACCCATATTCAACGTGGCAGACCTGTTCCCATATCATGCCCAAGCGGAAGAGAATAGAATGGTACAGCCACAACGAGACACCCAGTTCGAGAGCAGTCTTTGGAAGAAACAGTTGCCTTCGGTCAGGACCCATGAAATCGAAGGAATCATCAGCACACAAGTAGCCAAGAAGATGCGCAGGAAGGAGTATCTGCGTTACCTCCTCAAGTGGAAGGACCGTCCAATGGAGGACAGCTCCTGGCTCGACGAGACACAGATTCGGAAGGCTGGCTACTCGGTGGAGGAACTCATGGAATGGAGCCATAAGATCTCTCTTTTACCCCGACAGCCTGATGCAGGAGCATCTGGTTGACAGGGTGAAGACCGAGAGAGGGTGAACAAAGTTTCTGAAGAAGATTGGGGAAGATGAACAGTTCATTAAATGGACAACAAGCCTGTCAGAGTTCTTCTGTTTTTATTTAATTTCTTTCATGGTCAACTACAGCATTAAACTCTGTTATCCTAATTTCTATTTATTTTATTTTAACTATTGTAACAGGTCTTAGTTAGAGATGTTAAAAGTAGATTAGTGTCAATAGGCGATGTAAACAGCAAACCCTTATGGTATAAATGAGACAAAGTAAACTAATGAATAGTTAAGAAACGTATGCCTGTAGCAACTGCCAAACAAACTGTAATAGCATAACCACTAGCAGTTGTCTAACTGCCTACAACTATTGTACAAAAAGACCAACGAGAGAACCCAGAGAGGTTCAGCAGTAGCAGAGCATGTGAATGAGAATAATAGAAATACATACATTTTCCTTCATCTAAATTCAGTGCACAAATAAACAAACGGTTCAAATATTTATGTCCTCTGTAACAGAATTTACATACGTATTACTGTACATTCATTTCATTTCAGGCAATTACAATAACAGTGTTTTACGACCCCCAAGAGTCTAACGACTAGCCGAGACCGAGAGCGAGCATAAGACGGGAAGAAGCAAACAAACACCAAAAAATGCACCAAACCAAAGTCGAAGTCGGGTAAGCAACAAAACCAACTATAAATAAATTTATATGCTACTGTACATTACATTGAAATCCTGCGTAGTCCAAATTACATGCAAACTGTGCAACGAGGGTTCATCGAACCGAGTTACAAAAGACTCATAGAAACCCTCCTAGTTACGGCTACGGGTTGGAGTTAACCCAACACACTCAGACTCGAAAAATATACAACGAATATACAACAGGCGAGAAACAAATACAACTAAGACTGAAGAGTCGTAGTAAGAAAGTGAAACAAGGACAGAGCTACCCGGGCGGTGTCGACTGTAACCTTTGCAGAGCCACGGGAACCAGCCACACCTGCAAACACAACATAAGGTTGAGGTTAGGGTTTGTAACTAAACAATACCCTCACACCAGAAAACGATATCATGAAACTGTAAGGAAATCAACACCCTGTGTATGGCTGAGGTGAAGAGTCCATACCAGAAGTGAGTCGAAACCCATAAGCTTGCAGAACCGAAGCATTGACCCTGAGCACAGAGGGGCTGCGGAACATTAGTTCCAGCACAAATAGAGAATAAAGAAATATAGCAAGAAACAAAATAATACCTGATTTACAGAGCCGAGCGCTGGAGAAGAACCAGGTTGAGAGACCATCGGACTATGCATTTGGCAACTGAGCAGACCAGACGTCATTCACTACCGACATTCACCACAAATTCACTACAACGAGCAGAATAGACAGTTTTTACAAGAGTAAAACCAGCAAAGCTCACACAGACATGAAAATGAGCTAAATGCGCAGTGGAGCAACCGTAACTTACCAACAATACCTGAAGTGAATACACAGGCTCCCACAGTAATGATTTGACAGAGTTAAACAACATTGTTTCACCACAAAACCTGCGGAGATCAACAGGGTTTCACCACACGTAGAGAAATCAGAGGTGGAGCCAAAACCAGAGCGAGACCACAGAGAGCAAGTGACAAGGTAAGAATGACAGGATAGGCGCGAACCGGTGGAGAAAAGTGAATTAAGTGAATTAGGGTTTGTAAACTTCAAGGAGGGCAGGTGTCATAAGGAGAAGCAAAGCAAAGTACCGTGAATTGATTATCAATCACCTACCAAAATCAATTGCAATCACCTTATATCCGAACCTAATTAGTAGTGTAGGTCCACGTAAGTTGGGGTTGCGCGGGACCATGTGGGCTGGCCCCATCAGATGTCAAGCTCACTTCATCAGGTAGATGCTACATAGAAGGTTTCAGGTTTCTACATATCGATATAGCATAAGACCTGATGAAAAACCCTAAGGTGACAATATATTTATATTTATATTTTATAAATAAGTAGTTGCAGAGGAAAATAGCACTAATGCCTCTAAGAAAATTTTATATCCATTCAACAACATACCATATAAAAATGAGGAGGAGGTGGTTGCATTATTCTCAGAAGAACAGAACACAACAACAATTCCTCCAAGTAAAATCCCATACCCATTCAACAATGTAAAATATAAAGGCACATATGTTACATTATCATCTCAGAAGCAATGAAGGATTTAAAAACCAGACCTTTGAATCAATGGGAGACTATATATTTCTCCTTCCTCAGAACTCCAAAATAAGCACACATAAGCATTACATGCAAGAATATAGACTGAAGTATACATAATTTACCATGCAGATATATAGAGACGTGGCGTGTGCAAAGTGGTGAATGGAGAATAAAAAAAATAGCAGGATGATTGTATGTTGTGGAGAAGTGTGTGCGATTTTGAAAATCGAAATCAAAATTAAATTAAAAAATGTATGAATTTTTTGGGAATAGTTACAGTACAATGCAGAACCCACTGATCACCCTGGTATTGAGGATGTTGTCGTCCTTCTCTACAGAAGCCTCCCCAAACCCAATTTCTTTGACAGAGTGAACCCATGTTTAATCCAGAGTTGAATAGACAACAACTGTATCATTCAAATAATATAAATATAAATATTATTATAAAGTATTTATAATAATAGTCATCAATGGATATTCACTTCTCACCACATGCTAATTTCCATGGAATATTGGCATTTTAGACAAGTCTCTTTCTAACACTCTGAAGTTCTGCCATTATATAACCATTTATAGTGTAGAAACAAATAATATTAAATTCAACTTAAAGCTATTTCATGTCTATATCATAGAGAATGGTGTTTGAAAGATGAAAGAGCACAAAATGTATAAGTAAATTGACCATTTAAAGTGTGATAACCAAATATAAATACTAGAAATAGATTCAAAAAATACAAGTCACTTGACCATTTAAAGTGTGATAACCAAAGATGAAGAATAGAAATAGATTAAAGAAATTAAATTAGGGCAACCAAATGGATGTTTCCCACAACCCTGATGCACTAAAATCTAAGTCTCCTGTAATTTCCTCATATGTTCAAACACAAATTATAATCACTGTAAACTCCTTTTATGTTCAAACAATGGTTATAATAACCCTTAGTTTTGAAATTTCGAGGCTCCATTTGTATTTATTATAGAGTTATTACACATATTTTTATGATTATATACAAGGGATCCTGGGGGTTCACTGTATCTTAGCTCTGAGTGTACTATGAATCAGATACCACAGAAGAAAAGAAAGAGAGCATGTTAAACAAAAAAAGAACATCTACCTCCACTTCTAACTTTAATGGCTTAGCCCCCGCTACAAGTTTTGGGTGAGAAATTGGATCATTCAATGGTGTTGGATCCATATATGTACGAGATTCTAGTGAAACTACTCACATTTCTTGAGTCAAAATGGCCCCCTCAATTGTAGGAAGGGGAAGGTAAACTAGCATGGTCCCATTTATGCCCATATAGGTTATAGGTAATCCCAATAGGAATAGGTAAGTCACACCATCAACAATGACTACCTCTTCCTAAAACCCCATAGAGATATGCGTCAACAAACCCCAATACACATGTTGTTTTTCATAAATTACAGCTTGGATTTGAAAAATGCTTCACATAAGCCTCACATTAAGTTTCTACAGATCCAAGGAATTCATTTTGCAGCAAAAATGATTTGAGTTAAGAGATTGTAAGGAAAATATTCAGAACATTAGAACTCAGTGACGAAAATTTTGGATTGATATGAATAGAAGGAGAAAGCAGAAAATAGGAGATAGAACATGTTCACCATACCCCTTCAATATTCATACCCGAGAGAAGGAAGTGAATCAAAATGTATAATTAATACCCGTTGCAAAGAAGGAATGAGTCTTCTTATTCTTCTCCTTTAACAACCCAATTCTAGGCGATGTTCCAGTGGTTAGCCTTGAAACCAATATTTTATTGAGCTATTTTATTTTGAGAATTTGTATCGTATTTTATAGCTAGGTGGAAGAGACACTAATAGGGCTTAGTGAGTTAGTTAGGTAGTTAGCAAAGCATAAATGAAGGATGCAATGGATCTAATGGTTTAAAACATTTCAATCGTCTAACATTTGATCCAATGGTGCAGATAGGGACATAGTGGCAACTGGGGGAGTTGTTTTCAAATGGGAATGCCTTACATCGTAATTACTAAAGCAAATATTATTTTTCGATTCAAAGATAAATTTTCACAATAATCGATGGTTGATATTGTGATTTCAAAGCAATCACAATTTTTACTACAATAAAGGGTGTAATTAATTGTGTCACTTTTTGAAATATTAAATATGTTAAATAAGCTTGTTAAAATACATATTAAATGCATGTTGAGTAGAATGGTGAATCTTGTAATAAGACATGTTAAGGACATTTAACATCCACTAAGAATTATATACTTTATCAAACTGTTGACGGTGCTGGACTTGCCAATATCAGGGGATCTCCCTAGTATGAAGACCCAACTAGACCTCACACCGTTTGGTGTAGGAGTCCCATTCGGTATGATGGCCTGGTTTCCATTATCTTAATGATCTGCCACAACTCTTACTTGTCAGCACATGAGAGTGGTTCGCTTTGTCTTCGAGAAGTGAGGTTTGTGTGCTTGGTGAGTGTAAGTGTCACTTCTATCAATGATTCTTTCACTACCGAGGGAGAGGGTGAGAGTGAGTTCCCGGTCGATTGGAAGTAGACCCAACACTGCTAGGGACACACAACACAACTGGACATGCACAACTTCCAGAGAAGCAGTCCACATAGATGAAAAAATCACAACATACAAGGTAAGATAACACGTACAACACTCAACGGATCAGTCTGAACGAGTTCAACGCTTTTTACAACAAGCTTCATGTGAAAGGTCTATCTGATGTCTAGGAGAGTGGTCTACATGGTCGAGACAACGTTAACATCATATACAACACATTTCCATTAATAGGTTATGCATTACAACAAATGAAACAGTTCAGATGTAGAACACGGTTAAAGCAACATGCATTACAAGTGTTAAAGACTAGTCTTACAATAGATACAATACATGTGTGAAAATGTGATGGCCTATTAGCAGGCTTTTGAATTAAGTGAAAATTCCAAGACACATCGTTACACCATACATCACTAACCCCGAGTGCGAGGCATTGGAGCCATTACTTACTCCTCAAAGAAAGATTATAGGCTCTCTTGGCTATGTGGGAGGAGTTGAGGTGAAAAGTCCCTTGCATATACAAATGAGGGGGGTATTTATAACGAAGGATAAAACTGACCCTTGTGGCTGTTCAACTACCCTCATGACCATTTGACTTCCATGAATTTTTGACTTACATGTCTCTTTGTTCAAAAAGTGGGTCTTTTGGACTTCCACGTTACATCAAATTGATTGACAACAAGCCCATAGTGGAGATGTGGGTGACATGACTCATGACGTGACTCGACATGACTTGACATGACAGTGCTAGTACATTCATGCTATTGTTAGAGTGCATCTCGAGCTACAATGCTACTAGGTGATGAATGTCTTCATGGTGTATCATAGCTTCACCTCCACATGGTGAAGTGCACAAAGTCTTCGATGGTCCTTGGTTCGCTTGATGAAGCTTTAACATGTTATTCCTTGCTTGCATGTTGGAAGGCTTGATAGGCTCATCTTTTCACAAAGGTGCATGTTCATCGCGTTCGTCCGTTTTGCATGTATAGTTCATTCGTCTATTGGTGAACCTATCCTTTTGCATGTTCTCCCTTCATTCATCTTGTTTGTTGTCATGCCATGTTTGTTAGTGTACCTATACCTGCAGTCACTCATGATGAGATAACATCAAATCCAAAACCTTCTAATATACCATGACACATGATCATTTCAGATGCACATGATTAGGAGACGCAACAAATTTGTGAAGTGGGATGATGGCTCCACGCACTATGCAAGAGTCAATGAGTGATGGAGATAGGTAATCTGAGTCAACAATGACTTCCTTCAAGGTATAGCTTGACTGGGAGACAAAATTGCACAAATTTTGAGAGGGACAGTCTGGGCTGCAAGAAGGCAAGGTAGGCATGCTATGTGCATATTTCGGAATGAACGGGCAGCGAGGCTCGACAGCCAGATTTGTGGAATTTTCAATAGGAATGGGCTGGGCTGCATGAAGGGTCAGTAGGCAGAAATTGCGCAGTTTTTGGGAGGAATTGCTTAGGAGACTCGCAGCGAAAACTACACAATTCACAGAGGGAATTGGTTGTTGGCTGCTGGGGTCACTGCCAGCCAAAACTGCGGAATTCCCAGATGGAATTGGCAGTTGGTTGCTCGGGTCACTGGCAGCCAAAAATGCGCAATTCCCATAGGGAACTAGGAGTTGGTTGCTCAGTCACTAGCAGTAGAAACTACACAATTCCCGAAGGGAACTCGCAGTCTCCTACTAGGAGCTGCTAGTGGGGAAATTGCACTGAAGCTGGGAAGTCGGCCTGCTGATCATCTTTGCACAATTTCTGAGCTAAGCAGACTGTTGGAAAATAGAAGGCTTGTTCATGAAAACTGTGAATTTCTTGTATGAGGAGTCGGTCGACTATCCAAATGAATGACTAGGAAAACTGCGCAAAGGAAACAGTGATGGGCACTTGGTTTCTATCTGGCATGTCTCTGCAATTTCCTTAGTTAGTTGAGCGAGTAAGGTTAGTGGCCTCTGCGCAATTTTTGAAGGGAGTTAGTCCTAGTGTGACTGCCAGGTCCAACTGTGTGGGTGGTCAACATGGAAGTTGATTGAACTGCTTGTGGGTAGCGTAACTTGACAAGATTGGCTTGGTGCTTCTGTGTTGTCCTAGTTGATAGTCAAACGAGTCGATGGTGGGGCGATGGTCCGGCTGTCAGAGGGCAATATGGTCGTCAGGACTTCAAAATAATTGACTAAGTGTGTGAAAGATCGAAAGATGCATAGGTGATCATGAAAACACACACTCACATGAATCGAAGACAAAATGACTCAAACCATCCAGACACACATGTTCAACATGACTGACTGACGGTACAAGTGACGAGCATGAAACTCATGATTGATCGTTCATTGATCGAGACAACGCTTGCGCGACAGTGAACATGACTCTATTTGTGAGTGTGAAAAATTCTTACATAGCGAACACAACAAGCACATATGAAGCAAAGACTTCGAGCATAACCAGAACATGGTCGCAAGCATGACTTAGACACCAACATACAAAAACTCGAATGAAATGAACAAGCAAGGCAGATGCGAGGACTCACATGAGCTCATAGAGCGAACTCGCATGTGTGAAGTCATGAAGTGAAACTCTCAAGGGAGGCTCCGAAATTGGTGCAGGCCAAAATTTGGGAGGGTTGTTGTAGCCGCTACAATGCAAACCTTAAGAAGGTAAGAGATTGATCATAATTTTTTAACATTATCTTTTTTGCTAAAAATGAAGTGATATAAGTTCTCTCTGATCAACATATTTTTGCTAAGTTAAAAGGTCAAGAAGGTTGGTAGTGCGACAAACATTTTAAAATTTAGATTGAATGTGAGTATCAGGTGGATAATCTAAGAGATAGAGATTTTCATATTCAACCTTCATAGGATTGCACAAGTAACAAATTATTTCAACCCATGGTGTTTCAGGAATTAATCGACACCCAATTTCACTATGAAGCTCATGAGTATTAGTTCTAATTTTGGCAATGTTCATTTTCTTCTTAACACTAGTCAAAGAAAAGACACAATTTTGGATTTTTAGAGTAGAGTTGATTACCTCCCTATATTATCCTCCATCTCTTTATTTCCCAATGATTTCTCCTTAAAGGTGAATAAAGTATGGAGAAAAAAATTAGTTTAAATAAAATAAATTAAAAAGAGAAAATTTTAAATGTTTATAGAGTTTTCTGAATTTTTTTAATAAAAAAATTCCTTTCTATTTAATGTAAATTTAACTATCAATTACTTTTTTAAATAATACAAATATTCACCATAAAATTTTATTCTTTATTGTTTCAAAAACACTCATATTATTAAAATATGAATAAACTTTGAAAGATAAAAATACAGTTTGCACTATTTTAAATCATTCGTAATTAATAAACTTGCACATAATTCAAAACAATATAAATACAACAACATATATCCATTTTAACTCTAGCTCTATCAAGAATAGAGAACTCTCGCTCTATCAAGGGCTGAGAGATCAAATCTCATGAAAGCAAACCTATTTTTGAGTGCAAAACTAGAGAAATGGTTTGCAACTCAAAAGATTTGATTCTTCTCTAACACTTGGTAGATACAGAGTTAATATGTATTTATATTGATTCTTTACAATATTATCTATATTTATATAAGTTTCACATCTCTCTATATAAAAGTACTCTTGTTTTTAATTTGATTAAAACCTTGATAATACAGATAATTATCATGTATATGTGACATTTCTTTGTGTTTTATAATTTTTTTTAGTTTAATATTTTAATGTAATATGCATAGTATTAATGATATATTTAGATAAATATATAAATTTAAAAATATATTATTGTTAATATTAATGTTTTATATGTTCATTGGTTAAATTTACATATAAAGTTCTATAATATAAGTGCTATGAATATAATTTTTTATTTTTTGAAAGCTTGGTAGATCGTTTCTATTCAATTTTCAAGCGCGACGGTTGTTACTCAGTCGTTGGATCCTGCAATAACTGTCAACTATCTTCCATACGAACCATCAACCATCTTAACAACCAAATGTGACGTATCAAATTACCAGTGTCTTGATTGTAGTGGCAGGGATTACCAAACAATTCATCGAGTACTCTACTTCTTCATTTAGGTTGTTAGATGATGGGGTCGCTTCCATTATGTCCTCAATGAATCAACGTCGTTTCCATTATCCGGCTGATGAATCAGCTGGGTGGTTGATCGTTTCATGGTCGAGGGATCATTTCTCCACGTCACACTGCGCTACTGTGAGAAAGGTAATATTAGTCTTTACCATGAAATGCCATTGAAATAACATTGATTTCCCTTCCCAAGATATTTAGCATTTTTGGCGACACAATTTGAGTAGGTCAGATGAGTAGGTATGAGCGATGGAGCAGCGAAGTAGCTTCACTAATTTTGCGTGATATTGGAGTAGTGGAGCAACGAGGTAGCTTTACTGGCTTTGCTCTAGATTTGAGCAGTGGAGCAACCACGTTACGATCTAATGACAACAACCGAATGGTTTTAGTGGTGTTATTATTATGTTTTTGTGCCATTATTCAATCTTGTTTGAAACTTTTTATTTATATGTTTATGATATGTTTTGCATTTTGTAACCAGGTTTTTGATAGATTCTATATCCGTCAGGGTGTTAAAGAACATTGAAGAATCTGCATATATCCCATGCCTAAGTACTCGACCCAGGAGGATCCACTTCAGTGTTTGGGATGGGGGCAAATTAAAGTGATCACCTAAGGAGGAAGGGTTAAAATAAATTGGCGCAAGACTTCCTTTGTGTCCTCTTACCAATGGTGAATGCATGTAGGGATATGGAGATCCCTCCATTCAAAATCTTAACAATGCCACTGCCAATAATAACAACAATGCTAATTTTGATTTTAATTCGTTGCATATTTTGCATGAAATGGCCAAGGATAGTCAGTGGTGCAGCGTTGATTTTGTGGCAAGAAATGACACAAGCCAACGCTTATCGCATCAGTCCATGATGTCACATTCTAAGCGGTAACAAGTAAGGTTTATAATGTGAACAAGTCAGCGAAAAATTAGTTTCTTAGAAATATGTTTGTGTGTTAAAAGCCTATGTTTTTGAGGTTTTTATATGCACCTAATTTAATATTACAATCAGGCCCTATTCAAATATTGGCTAATCAATACAAAGTTTTGACTCTGTCGTAAGAGCATGTTTTAATTTTAGGCATAAGTAATGAGAAGGATTGTAACCCATTTCATGTTCTATTTTATAACGCTCTATTGTCGTGACCCTACATGATAACAAGTCGTAAACACAATTTACATGTTTAATCCCGCATTCACCGCATTATTTTCCAAATTTCAAAATATATATAACACAATATTATGAATTTTATTGACATCTTAGGCATTCTCCCTTTGCCAGCGAATGAAAGAAAATGTGAATGTTGGCAGAATTACCATGGAAATTAAAAGTTTATTCAAAATAATATAAAATTAATGTTAATTATATGATATTTACCATGTAAATTTTATAACAACTGTCAATATTTTATAAACTTATAATATAATATTCACATACATCATTTTTATTTTCAAGTATATTTTATACTAGTGTGTCAATATTTTATAAACTTATAATATAATATTCACCTACATCATTTTTATTTTCAAGTATATTTTATATTAGTGTGTACATTGTGTATTATAATATTATCTAGTAAAGTATTAATAAAAAAAAATAAATAAATAAAGAAATTTAATTAAAAAATAAATAATAAATAAATAAATAATTATAATTTATTTTAAATTATTGTTATTAATTGTAAAAAATATAAGATATTAGTCAAATATATAGATATTTAAAAAACATGTAACAAGATTTTTAACTATGAAGATTCACCTCTATTTTACTTTGGAAAATATTAATCTATAAAGAGACTTTGTTATAATACTATAGGACAATATCATGGCTTCCTAATACCACATATGCATAAACCATAACATATATTGATATGACACATGTTCATTTGACATTTTTTGCAGTTAATCAATTTAATCAAAAGCACATAACTACTTTTGAAATAAATCACAACTTTTGCTCTATAACTATTACTAAGAGTATTTTAAAACATTCTATGGAGATTAAATCCTTACCCATCATCTAATAATTATTGATAATTAAATTGTAACCTGGAAAACCTATTGTAAAATATATACATCTATAAACTTAATTAGTACTTCTAATAGAGTTGAACTATAAGACATTTAAATAATTTAATTTCATTGTCCAAATTTTAGGAACATATGATTTTGACTATATATTTATATAAAAAAGTATAAACAAAATAAAAATAGTTATAAAATTGAAACATTCAAAAATCATCAACAAAATAGAGAACAAAAATATAAATAAAAGGGAAAATAAAAATATAATAATATTCATAGCATTATGTAAATGTTTTGTAGAATATTTTATTATCAAAAAATGGAGAAAGAAAAATAATAAGGTAATTTAAATTTCGTGTTATGGTTTTTTAAAACTTAATGATATATTTAGTAATACATTTATAGTCATAGATTTTGCTCGTCACTCGTAGCCATGGCCAAGGTTCTTGTGTAAACAAATGAGGCACATGAAACTTGTGTAGGTAGCTTTAGTTATGCTATTATACAATGTTGTAAGCTTTTATTTAGCAAACAAATGTTGATTGTTTCCATTATAGTTGCAAGAATGATGGTTCTATTTTATTACATTCAAACCCCAGGTATTTCCGCAATAAATCACCTTGACATTATTTTTATTTCTTATTTCAAGTGTCAACTTGAGAAGATCATTCTTGACAAGAATGAAGACACCATGAGCAAGATGGGTGAAATTTTAGCTTGTGGTATTTTAGATGCAGGTGGTTGGAATGTCTCAATTAAGTTGTCATTTAGGACTAAGCATGACTAAATTACTGTTGATGTTGTTATGGTAGTATTTACTCAATTTAGGTATTGGTATCCACTTCTATATTTTTTTGAGCTATGGATGAGGGAAACATTTCTGGTGAAGAAGGACCCATGAAAAACCCAAAATCTAGTGATAAGGAGCGGAAAGTAATGTTGTTATGGCAGTATTTACTCAATTTAGGTATTGGTATCCACTTCTATATTTTTTTGAGCTATGGATGAGGGAAACATTTCCGGTGAAGAAGGACCGATGAAAAACCCAAAATCTAGTGATAAGGAGGGGAAAGTAATGCAGGTAATTTCCACATGTAACTTGATTCCATACTTTTACAAGTTCTCAACATAAATGGGATATTTTTATTAAATGGAAGTGCATAAGTCAACATCTCTTTCTAGATTTTGTAGAGCTCCTTTACCATTCATTGATATGTTATTATAGTTACAAGGGTATTTGTCAAATTTCATATCATAGTTATTTTAGTCTTGTCATCGTTTATTGGTCATTTCCCATTTCATATCTATGATATCTTTGTATTATTTCCACCTTTATTATATGTAATGGTTTTCTCTTCAGTGAAAATGGGCACAATGTTTCTGTAGCTAAAATTTAAGTTTATTTCACATGCGAAGCCCTCATTATATGAGTATCCTCATCCTACAACACCTCCAATATAAAATTCTACAGTAAATATGCCAACTGTTGTTTTATATCTATTAGCAAAGGCTAAAGTGAAAACAAAGAAAGAAACATATCAAAAAACTGCTATGGATGAGGAAAACATTTCTGATGAAGCAAGACCCATGAGAGGCCCAAAATCTAGTGATAAGGAGGGGGGAGAAATGTAGGTAATTGCCACCTGCAACTTGATTCCATACTTTTACAAGTTCTTAACGTAAATGGGATATTTTTATTAAATGGCAGTTCAGAGCTCCTTTACCATTCCTTGAACTGTTATAATAGTTGGAAGGTTATTTGTTAAATTTAATATAATAGCTATTTTAGTCTTGTCACCACTTATTTGTTATTTCCCATTTCATATCTACGTTATCTTTGTCTTATTGTCACCTTATTATATGTAATGGTTTTCTCTTTAGTGAAAATGGGCACAAAGGTTCTGTACACAATATTGTAGTTTAGATCTAGGAATGGAGTGTATCACGCTAGTGTTGTTTATGGTCATAGTTGTATTGAGAAAATCAGTGTCAATTTAACATTCTTATTTAAAGTTTATTGCTCCATCATTTTATGATCTTGGGATTCTTCTCAATTTGGCTGTCTACATAACCCACTCTTCCTCTATGCTTATTCAAGTTAATTTCATTTTTGTAGGTGGATATTACATCTGAAAGGAAAGCTCAAGCCGAGCCATTTTGTGAAAATCTCTCAACTCTTGCTTGAGTTACTCCAGTGCAAGAAAATTATATTGAATTTTTTTAAGGGAGTAGATATGTGCACATTAAATTAATTCCTTGAAGGTTTGTTGGAGCTAGCAAAACATGCAAAGTTGGAACCACATTGAAGTGGACCATATGTGTAGTTGTCCAACATATATGTTGTCACTGGTAGATGAGATGGTAAAGCCAATATTATAAAGGTGATGAAAGACAAAGGGGTGAAGAAGGAAATGGGACACAACTAGATCAAGATTAAGAATGAGGTGCATACATTCAGCACACCTGAACACTCTTTACTTAGATAGTGCGATTTCTAGAGAGGATTTTGGCATAAGTATGGCCTTGCTTATAGTTGGAACTACGAGTGAAAAGGGCAGTGAGGCACTTGCATATGCACATGGTACTCAACATGGAATGATTATTAGGTATTGGTGGTTACTTACGTCTGAAATCTGAAAAATATTTCATTTGAAAATATTATTCGAAGATTTATTTTTCCTTATCTAATTCAACGCAATTTGAAACTTTCCACCAGATTTTAATATGTCCATTTGTAAACAATTATGTACAAGGATCTGGTGCTTGAAATATCATTAACTGTATATGGAAGAGGAGAATAGGTAGACATACTTATGTAATAATGACTCGTGATTAGTATCCAAATCTATGATATGGTGTGATTTATGCTCTCGCCCTCCCATATAGGGGCACATCCAATAACAAATTCATTCATCATCTATTGCACTTCGTTGTTTTTGATGTTAGTGATGATGTCAGAAGAACTGCAGTGCTAGCACTTGGATTTGTTTTATACTCTAAACCTGCGAAGGCTTATGTGCTATCTTACAGTGTACCATGTTTTTATTATTAAATCAATTTTAGACTTGATTTGTTATGAATTTTGTACTACAACTTGGAGCATTTGGCTCAAAATTGTAAGAATAGTAACAAGGGGGTTAGTATATGCTCTTTTGCTCCTTTATGATGGTGCTAAATCAAACTCTGCAAATTTAAGAGACCACATGAATAGTTTCTTTACTGTCTGAGTCATATAATCCACATGTCAGATATGGAGGAGCCTTGGTTATGGGTCTATCGTATAGACACATAATTAAGTGAGGCCATTTTGCTGCTGGAACCATTAACATCAAATATGGTAGAGTTTGTTCGTCAACATGCCATTATAGCCAATGGATATGGTTCCGTGCAAACAAATGAGACATGTGAGCCTCGTGGTAGGTAGCTTTAGGTATGCTATTATACAATATTGTAAGATTTTATTTAGAAAACAAATATTCATTGTTTCCATTGTAGTTGCAATTCTATTGTTATTTTTTAATCCAAAGTTGATTTCTACCACTACTAATATAACATGACTATTACCAATTAAATTGTTCATAGAAAACTTACAATTTATTCCCTTTATCTAATACTTTATCTAATACTATTTGATATTGTTTTTATTTATTTATTTATTTTTCTTACACTTATACAATTATCTTATAACATAAATTATGCACATAGTTAAACCTATAATATTCAAATTTCTTTGAAATGTCTTTCATACCATCCATCTCTACGTACATTTGAATATATTTTATTATTAATTATCATGCAATTTAGTTTGTTAGCAAATATAGCATTAAAATTATATTTTAAATATGGAATTATAATTTAATGTCTCTTCACCTTAGTTGTTGTTAAACTTAAAACTCTCTTTGGTTGCCAACATCCTTATTAGTTCCCAAAGTATCATTTTCTTTGATTTGTCACATTATGTGGCATGACCATATATATATTAATGAGTTTGATAATGCACAATATACCCTATATATTTACCTCATATACATATCATGTAACATTATCCATATCATTTGGCCCCGAAGAAGAAAGAGTGATTCAATTTTTCTAGGCACTAAAAATCTCAACAAATAATCAAGTTGAATTTCTTGTGCTTTGGAGGGTTTTGAAAATGGCTTCCTCTAGAAGTCTTCACCAATTATCACTTTTTGGAGACTCTATGATAGTCATCCAACAAGTGATTAAACTTCAAGGAAATGATGAGTAGTTACTCCACACAGATCTACATCGAATAATGCTATCTACGGACAAATGTGATCATATTGAATTCTTCCACGTCAAGAGAAACCTAAATAAGGAATTCGATGTCTTCGTCAATTAGGGAGCACAACTATAATAAGGAATATTAAACATAATTGACAATATAATATTTTTTTCTTAGAATAAATTATTTGGTAGAATTCATTTGTAGCCTTTGCACTTGCAAGTAGATTTTACATTTGGCATTAACAGAAACTAATCTGTCTTGGGTTTGCAATGTATGTCAACTTTTACAAACATAAATTTACCAAATCTTATATTGTTTAGCTAGGAAATTAATACTATGTATCCTTTTAAAGTTGTTTTTTGTAATATGTTAGACAACATTATAACTAGCCTAGAAGGTTAGCCACTATACATTGCTTCCTTATGTCGGCAAAATGGCCCTTAAGAGGTTTGTCACTAGAAAAAACTCTTTGCAATTTAGTTTTAGCAAATAATAATTAGCATTTGTTTTGATGTGCTTCCTTCAAAGTTAAACATTATAAGTGCTTGGAGAGGTGTGAGAGGTGAACCACTAAGCACAACTGAGAGCATAGATTTCTCTAGAGCATAAATGCCTAATTATACAATCCCTTCTAAATTAAACATATCAATCTCAATTTCATCATAAAAATAATAAATATTTAAACATAATAATTATAATCTCTTTGGAATAATCTTGAAATCCATTGGCCACCTCCAACAACTAGAAAAATTAAATCGTGCTCTAAACCAATTATTGAGTAGTATAAATGCAACTCTCGGGAAATGTTTACTACAACTAGCCCTATCATATAATATGCTCACAGGGCACATACTTCATGAAATTGAGGGTCTCCATTCATGTAGGCCTAGGTAAGCCTATTGCAAAGTTAAATTAGTTTATTACCTATTTTTTTATGCAATAATTTATGTTGCAAAGGAACAGTTCCAAACTAGACAACATCTACATCATATAACATATCACATCTCTCTTCATCTATGTTCTTCTTCCATATGCCACCAGCTTATCATGTTTCACTAGAGAAGGCCTCTTTTCCTAGTTTGTTTTGAGAAGACAAGGCACGTATTATGTGGATTAAAATTTTGAGGAGTGGGAGCATGGGATAAGGTGGTTTCTTCTTCATATCACCAATCTTTCCTACTACTCCCATTCCTATTTCCTTGACTATACATCCCTTCTTTGCAATGAGTCTCTGTACTAATATGAAAATTTTGGATCTTAGTTTTACAACAGTAGATGGTTTATGTTTGGCTATTATAGCGAGTGGTGCCAAAATGCTCAGGCATTTGAGCTTGGTGGGGTTTTTTGTTTGGTAGTTTATTGAGATATAGAATGCACAACTTTGATTTTGGTTGGGTGATTCTAATCTTGTTACCTATATGGTTTTAACATGTTAACTTCTACTATAATTTTGTTCCATTATTTGAATTGATTAGGATGCCAATTAGTGTATATATGGTGATATGTGGTCTTAAGATGAGAAGTATTTTACACTCAATAGAAATTTCATTATTCAATCATATAAGGAACGAAAAAGAGGTTGCCACAAAATGTATATTTAGATTAACCATTCAGAATTAAAATAGATAATGTATATTCAAATAATGAAACATTCAATAAAGTACTCCCTTAATTCTAGAGAAAGTATTTTTTTTTATGTCTAGCTAAATTGGTAATGACAGTGGTATCGTACTCCTGTTACACGAGGTTGAATCCCACTAGCTACCACTATGACAGCTAGGAGGAACCACCCACCCCGCAAGGAATGGCTCCTCAGGATAAGACGATACTTAAGCATGTGACCTACACAGCGGCACGAACGACTTAGTAGACCATTCGTTGACAACGAGACCAAACCCCTGCGGGCTTAGAGAAAGCAATTTTAGAAATGAACCCATCTTGCAATTATAATCCATGATATAGTTCAATTTTGTAAAGTTTAAATTTCAAATTTTTGAAGTTGCCACAAAATGTTTATTGACATTAACCATTTATATTTAAAATAGACAATGTATATTCAAATGATGAAACTATGTTATTACATGACAACAGTTCTTTGGAGAAGGAAAAATGCCAAGTGGTGGGTTTCGTGTGCTGCATCTTGTGAGACCATTTCTTTCAATCTTACTATAAGTCTAGATAGCCGAACGAAAAGTACCCTTTAGGGAGAAGGTTCTTTAAACTGTAATCTCCCTTTTAATCTTTCTCATATGCAGTCAGTTGCCTCTATATGGAATACATTCAGCAACCGGTGCAGATCCATTCTATTGGATGCATGTAATTCTGGCATAAATGTGCACATCAATCAGTTTGATAAAAATGGAAAGAAGAAAAGAGGAGTTGGAGGTTATATTTTAGAGTGGGTCAACACTAATCAAATTCGTTAGCAATTTTGGGGTAGCGGCAGACATAAGGAATAATTTGATGACTTTCGAGATACACGTGGTCTTGTATTACATTACAATTGATGCGGGGAGAGGCCATGCTGGTGGTGAGTAATGACATTCATGGGAGCAATTTATTTCAATACTAGAACTCTGTATGCGATAATATTGTCTTGGCGTCTTGTTTGTCAAGTTTTCCCAATTGCGTATGCAGACAGTATGTTAAAAATGAGCATAATAAAAGTGAGCACTGGTTAAATATTGTCCAAGCATGACAAGATGCCCTGCATTACATTCCGTATATCCATATATTCTGTATCTTTGAAGTCTGGATAACTATCACAATTTTCAAGTTGCAACTAAGGTGCGTTGAATATGCTTCGATGTACTTTTATGGTCATTATCATTAATAAAACAAAACAAGTACATGAGATATCATTGACATCCATGTGGGATACTTTAAAATATAATTGAAAGTGCTAAATGGTGTTGTTAAAAGTTGTTTATTAATGATATCAATAAAAAATAGTGAACAAGTACATATATCGTTGACATCCATGTGGGATAATTTAAAATATAATTGAAAGTGCAAAATGGTGTTTTTAGAAGTTGTTTATTTAGATTTCTGTTTGATTAATAATATTTCATCTATATTAAATGTATTATAATTATTAATAATTAAAAAATAAAATAACAATTATTATAATTTCCAAAGCTATGAGAATATCTCATAGTACCCACTCATACATAACTTACTCTATATAATTTGGCACATTATTGCATACTTTTTTTTGTTAGTTTACTACATATTGTAGAAATAATTATTTTAAATTTTAAAATATGACTTATTATAAATTGAAATTTAAGAAAAATGATCTTAGAATGCATTATTTGAACAAAATATTACAGCTTGAAGACTCTTGTATGTGATATGTCTCAAACCTATTCAAAGTTGTAAAGTGTGTTTTTTGATGATCTCCTTGTTACTAGTGGTAATGCTTCAAAGGACAAGGGCAGTCCTTTGATAGACAACAAGATGGGGCAAATGAATGGAGAAAAAATGATGCGAATTGAATAAAATCAAGTGGTCAACTGAAGAAGAATGAGGTTCATCTAAGGATGGGAATGTTGTTTTTGATGGCAGGTCACATCCATTGCAACAATTCGGATATAAAGAACACCCACTCTAGGATTTCATGTTTCTTGGCTCCGTGATGAAAATAATGAAGAAAAAATACATGTTAATCTGTTACTTGTGTTCTTTGATGGAAGTTTTGTAATGAATGACTAAAAAATACACGGTGAGAGAAAAATGCATATTATGCTAATTAAAGAATGTCTTTCACTTGTTGAACAATATTGAATTTAACACACTAACACTTTACAACAATGAACTAACAATCTTCATGATGAAAATAGTAATATGGAAGATTTATCTACATAATGGAAAAGGCAATATGGGATATTCCAATCACGTTCCAAGGCATTTTTAAAAATGTGGATGTGAGAAAAGGTTGTTGTGGAAGGTGTTGTTTGTATATGGGAAATTTCCTGATCATGGTGTGTAATCCTAATGTTGATAGATATGTCTACTTGTTGTGGAAGGTGTTGTTTGTATATGGGAAATTTCCTGATCATTCTGTGTAATCCTAATGTTGATAGATATGTCTACTAAGTGGTTCCAGTTAATGGGACATCGATGTGAGCATTCAATATATTTTTATTCTTTATAAAAGTATTTTTTTTGTTGTATTTGCGTAATTCAATTTATGCCTTACGACATTTCCTTTGCAACATTTGGTGCAAATGCTAGTAAATATATTTTGGGAGGGATGGAGAATGGCCTCGATCACGCAGAGCTGCTCAAAAACCCTCAGCAGGGATAGCAAGAAATTGGTAGAGGACATTGATTGGTATGAACTTGGTGCAGGAAGGAACATTGCTCGCCAACGCACAAAGGTTAACTATGATTTCGACAGAAAGAAACACGCTCTGGAAATTTTGGGGGAAATTGGCTGTTCTATGAAAGGGGTACTATATCTTCCAGAACACCATCCTTTTAAGCTCGATTTGTTGGATTTGTTGCAGATCTGGGACACGAAGTCCTATTTCCTGCTCCCGGTTAGGAGTACTGCGAATTCCCTTGGCAGCGTACATGCAGGTGATTATACTCCTCATGCATTGAACCTTGATCCCATTGTTGAGACGATAACGGCAAAGGCGAGACCTAGGGGGCCGAAAGGAGTCGGTGATGAGGAGGTTATAGCGCTTGCTAGCCAGGTGTTCCTCATTAGGCTTGATGGATCAAAAGGTTGACCGCAGAAAGGAATCAGCCGCATGCTGGGAGATATGGATGATGGAAAATCGTTTTCAGGAAATATGTTGTCTCTTAACTAGAGCCTGGATGAGTACAACTATGAGCGTACATTCGGGGTTTCGCCTTTGGGGGCGGGCTCCGAATGAACCTGAAATTATTGTACTTGGAACCCTCAACAAAGGGGAAGAGATGATGAAATATTGCTATGTACTTAGCATGGGTTTGCTTACTGCCCTGTTGAACAAGCTCGATACTGTCAAAGACATCAATTTTCTCATATACAGGCTGGCACAAAAGAGCTGCATATATTCGAACATATATCCAGGAAGGGTTTCATCTATGAGCATTGAGGAAGCCCTATTACCATCCCAACAGGCTGCAAATAAGAAGGGGATAAGGAATACACAGACCCAAGCAACAGGGAAATGTGGTTTCATCACTGCAGCTACAAGAAGAGTATCATGATCCGAAACGCATAGATCCTACAACTTTAGCACCCTAAATAGCAGATGGATCTTGGCCAAGAACAACACTATCCACCAAGGATTCCGGTGAGGATCTGATACAAATATTTATCAGAACGTTGTCAGGAAGAATGATTTGCAAGCAAACCTGGAAGGGGAAGCTGATAAAAGATATCAAGTATGAAACACAAGCACATACAGGCATATCAGCAAGCATGCAAAGCTTGATATATGCAAAACAAATTTTACAGGACCAATACTTAGTGCAGGACTATGGAATTGTGTTAGACTCAACCATCATCCTAAATATGAGGCTGAGAGGTGGAAGCTTTGGATCTAGCTCAATGGGCACAAGTTCTTTCAAGGATGTGATTAAAGGGAAGGGAGAAGCCAACACCAAACTAGCACCACCACAAGATCTACCCGGACCCTACATTGTGGAGCCAAAAATGTAGACTCCAGTACTGACTATCTCTTTACTTGAGGTAAATAAATTTTATATTGATTTTGATACAAGGGTTGTCATATGCAGATTCAATGTCTTTTGGCCCAAATTAGATGCATTACAACAATGGATCTACTCCACATGGACAACAAATTGTGAGATCCATTTATGCTCCAAAGGTTTTTTTATTGTCAAGTTCGACATGGTCAAGGGAATATGTCCTCCATGACAGACCATGGTTCTAGGGCAATGCAGGACTCTTCATGATTCCCTAGTTGCCATGTTTTGATGCCTCTACTATGGAGGTTTCCAAAATTCTAGTATGGGTCAGGATACACAACCTCCTGCTACACTTATGGCTACCCAAATTCTTTGAAGGAATGGGGAATGCGATAGGAAAATTCCTCAAGCTAGACGTGGAAAGAGTCACAAGAGGCATACATACATTTTCCAGAATTTGTGTAGAGGTAGATATTATTCAAGGCTTACCTAACAGCATAATTCCGATCCATAACAACACACAGTGGAAGCAGCCACTAGATTATGAGAATATGGTATTCTGGTGTCGTGGTTGTCAACAAACAGGTCACCTTCTTAGTACCTGCCCACAAGCCAAAAAAGACACCAAAAGAAATAAGAAACAATCACCAAAACCAAGAGGTTGGCAATGCACAGTGAATCCATATGAAACAACAGAGGATGAGGAGGCAACAATACCTCCACCAGATCTTGATGATGTCCCTGTTGAGGAGGAAGCTATGGAAAACGAACACCCCATTCCCAAAGCGAACAATCAGACACACAAGGTGCTAGAAATTGAGGAATTTGTATCACAGGATCTGATGGACTCTTTGTCGGAGAAGATACTAGACAAAACAGACACCAATGGAGCCAAAAGACATCATTCTTCATAACACTCCGATTCAAAAAAGGATAATCCTCGCCCTGTGGAGGACACTTCTCTCGTACTATTTTTTTCCTCACTGACTCAAGGGGAGTGGCGAAAGGTTGAGAAGAAAAAAGCGAGAAAAGCATAATTTTCTCCCCAAATGTGCATTATTTTCTTGTGGTTACTTTGTTTCTGGTTTTTCTTTAGACAACGGTCTTTTGACCTGCTTTTGAATATGCGCTTCAGCATCTACAAAATGTAATTTTGTTATTATTAATAAAATTATGAATTTTCCTATGGGAAAATATATATATATAATATATATATCTAAAATATTATGGGTTGGATAGAGACTGAAAACTTCATCTGTATCTATCATTAATAAATATATTTTAAAAATATTAATGTGGTTGATATAGACTGAAAACTTCATGATGATGATGGTTAACATCCACTGAGACCAGCGTTGGTCTATCGGACCTAAAGAAACAAAATATTTATTTTGATTTAAGATTTTATTCCTATGCTCGAAAAGCTTCGAGAGAAGCTTGAGTTCACTATAATTTTGACATCGTAAAAGGCTAGGAAGGTTAGTATTGCGACAAAGATTATGAAATTGAGATCTAATGTGGTTGTACGTGGGGCACTCTAAGAGGAAGTGGTTTTCAACCTTGATGTTCCTATTCTCACAGAGATGGTAGATCCTTTCCATCCATGGTGTTTTAGGAACTGCCCAACGACCTGTTTCACTATGGAGCTCATGAGAGTTCATTCTAATCTTCGCTATATTAATTTTCTTCTTTGAGCTAGTTAAAACAGAGAGATACTTTTGATCTTCTAGGGTGGGTTTGATGACCTTATTATAATAACTTAATTTTCTTTTAGTTGTTAAATCTTTCTCACACCACATTTTTCTTTGAACTTAGAAGTAACAATATTTTCAATGTTATTAATGTTTTGCAATGCATCGTTCTCGTTGATCTCCCAATGGTTTAACCAGGCCCTCATGTCTTTATACCACCCCCGCTTGAGCCTTAGGTGGTTTTGGCTTGAATTTAAAGCTAGCTTAGGAAGTCTACAGTCTCCTATGTTATTGAGTTTGTGCTTATACACCAGAAGCCTAGTCATAGCTAGGCTCTCGACAGGGGAAAAACCTACTTCTATAAGGAGAATATGTATCTATCATTAATAAATATACAATAATAAAAATAATATTATTATTATTTAAATTATTTAATATAAATCAATTATCTAATAATAGTCCCCCGATCGGGGTGGAGAGAAGGACACAATGTGGTGAAATGATGGCTGTCAGGGAGTGGAAGTTCAAGCCACCCCCCGAACTAATCATCCTCCGGCATGTAAAACAGGCATGCATATGGGTTGATAACTCAAGGTGTGGAGGAGATAGAAAATGATGAGGGCAGGAGTAAAGGATGGCAGCGTTTGGGCAGTGAAACATAAGATAAGTGTCAATAAATCCCCAGGAGCAGACAAGGCAAAGATCAGAGGTGTAGAGAAGAAATGAAAGCAGAGTGCAACTGTCAAAGAATCCCTAGTAACCGTCGCAGAGGAAGGCAGGAAGCAATGGCAGAGAGAAGAAGGAAGGTTATTGATAATACAAAAATGGAAGGAAGCCGAAAAAGCTAGGACAAAAAGAATCAGGGTGGTCAGAAGGGTAGTGAGCAAGATGAGCAGGGAGCTGGGATACGTGGAAGCCCCATGGAGACCGAAATTCAAATGCATGCAAAAGGAAGAGCGGGGAGGGCTAACGAGTCTGAGGAGGAGTAGATGGAGGAGGGAGAAATTCATGAAGATGGTGAAATGGAGGTTGGCAGGAAACAACCAGTGGGAAAGGCGACGTTTGAGGTTGGTCAGGGGAGCCAGAGCACCAGCAGGGGAAGGCCCTCCCGAAGAGGCAAAGGCGAAAGACGCAAGGGTAGGGGAAGAGTTTGGTATACAGATACGGATGATGCGAAGGTGCCACCTTCAAACCAGCAGAAAAGACGAAGGAAAACGTCAGAGTAGATGGCTCAGGAAGCAGAAAAGGCATATAATGACAGGACGCATGTAGACATCATGAGAATTATACAGGAGCTGGAAAATAACGTTTTGCAGGATGCCTCAGACCCTGAAATGGAATATTGGAACACACCTTTACCGGACCCAGGACATACAAGGGGCCGCTTATCCCTGTATAAACATGCGCTGCACTTTTATTGGGTAATGAAAAGGTTATTAGCTAAAGCCATGGAACAGGTGACTGAAGAGATGACTGAGATTGCTGAAGGAACTCCAATCCTGAGAAAGGAGATGGACTATATTCAACATACTCTTCTGAGGCAAGACAACAACTTAAAGGAAATTCAAATTCTGCTGAAGAAGATCACGAATGAGCAACGCGAGGAGGATATCAAGCTGGAGTCCATGGTAGATTAAAATTTTTGTTCTGTTTACAAATGAATATTATGGTAGACACTAGGAGAATCATATTTTTTGGAAAACTGTTGAACTGGTATAGAGGATAGGTTTATAGCGTCGTCGATTGGTAGAGTAAGAAATATGACATAGATATTTGTTGTGGTTGACACTTTCAGTTTTTGGGGCCCAAAAGACCCGGTTTCCCTTCCGGGCGGGTTGCGGGCACCTTCTGCTTGTACATATTAATCTTGGTTGCATATAATAGAAATGGACCCACAATAGCTTACAATTTTTTTTATATCTAATAATAGTAATAATATATATATATTTTTTTATTTATAA
>APFE031341450.1:13795-25019 GCA_000404065.3 Pinus taeda
CCTCCTTAAGGAAGGAGAATACTCCACAAGCCATATGCCGTTCATACAAGAATACTTCTCTTCATATCCCTCCATGTGGAGTCTCTAGCCTCTATATAGGCCTCATACATACAATACCATGCATCATTACCATGGCTTCCTCATACCATCAACTAATACCATGGGCCCCTTACATTATTATTAACTACTTGTGGTCCCTTACATGACATGGGTTAACCACCTTATTTATTACTATGGCCCATCTCATTATTACATTATTACCTTGGGTACCTCCCTCGGTACCCCATATTACCCCCCCTAGGTATATGACACTTACCATATGGTAAATTAGTCACCTAGTGTTCAAATTATGAGGGTTTCTGAGGATTTTGCTACTAATTTCCCACATAAAGGAGACAAACAAGATGATGTAGAAATATTGGGGAGTAAACCTGCTACTAGAAGATTGAGAGGATACATGAAGCACTCGACAATGGTGCCAATAGCAAAGAAGAGGAAGAAAAAGCGACCCCATGTTGCTGCACTTCCTTAAACCCTCCCTATTGTTATAGATAAAACAACAAATGAGATTTCCCCTAATTCTAAAGAAGAGCATCTACAAGATGTATTGATGGAACAAGGAGTCATGGAGCAAGGATTTGACCACCTTGCTGACACAAAAGAACCAGTTGAGGAGGTTTCCCCCACTAATACACAAGAACCACTACAAACATTATTCAAACTCGATGAGTAAATACGAGAAGTAGGCCCACTGTACAGAGGAGAGACCCTCACCTCAATTTCACTAACATATGGGAGTGATGAGGAGGAAAAAGCAACCACGCCAGATTCTTTTCAAAAGGAGTTAATCTTCTTGGTACTCAGAGACTATAATGTTGGTTGTTGTAATCAAGTGGCGGGCTCTGTGCTGGTCGGTCTATAGCCGAGTATTTCCAGATGCTAATTGGGTTAGCTTCTTTTGACAGACAATCAATTGGCATCCCCTCTTGGTTCGTCATGGATTTTTTTTATCTTTAGTTCCAAAGCTCCAATTGAGGTGTCCACCTCCTCTTAGTTATTATGATGCTTTCTCTCTATCTTTTTACTTGTGATTTGCAGTAGAATAACTATATCATGATGTACTTATGAGTAAAGCGCGCTCAATAATGCTATTAGTAGTTTAGTAGTTTATTATTATGTCATTGAAACTAAAGATTTTTTCTTTCCCACTGTGTCATCAAAATTAAATTTGTTTTCTTTCCCACCAGTTTAGTTTTAGTGGCAAATCTCAGCTGGAAAAACTATGGATATAACTTATTTTTTTTAATGAATAGAAAACTTAGTTTACCAAAAAAAAAATACTAAAAGAAAATCTATTATTCTAGTACTGTTTTGACAAAGACTACTAAATAATCTTGTGAAACAACGTCTACTTAAAACCAAAACAATTTTACATTGTCCTTAAAACTGGACAAGTACGACGATACAAAATTCTGTGAAACAAATTAACTCGTTAAGATTCAATGAGTCAATGCATTTTTAAAACTGTTTGTTGTTAGAAAATGATTGCCACTTTACTTTGCAAATTGGTAGAGTCAAGTCAACCCTTTCTTCATTCTTCTCGTGATAAGGCGTGAATGACTCTACTTCTCTTGGTAATTGGTCGTTGGCAAAGTCAAGTCCATACAATCGTTTATAGGAAATTTTTGTATTTTTAGGATAGATTGTAAATTATATAATACTTTAAAGTCAAAGTCCAAGCATGTGAGTCAACCATATATACATCATAAATCATATATTACTATAAATTTTATTAAAGTTTTGCTAAAAAAAATCACTACCATTACCATTATTCACACGGATCCGAGATTTTTGCAAATAAAATAATTCCATGGATCCGAAAGTTTTGCTATTACTGCCATTACTAATTCTCACGGATCCGAAATTTTTGCAAATAAAAAAATTCCATGGAAATTAAAAAAAAAAATCAACTAGCATTACCATTATTCTCACGGATCCGAAATTTTTGCAACTAAAAAAATTACATGGAAATTTATAATCCTGAAACGACTGAATTTTGTAACTATGATTATTTCTACCTCTCATTCACACACGACATGACACGTGGCTCGATTACCTAAAGGCCAACGGGCAACGCTGTCTCTGCTTCTAACCTCAGCCAGAATTCTAAATTCCAACTTGTGAGCGGTATCTCGCTCTTATTAGTCCAAGTTGTGAGCGGTATCCGGTTTTTATTAGTTGGAATCATTAGGGAAGAGTAGTATAATTAGGTTATAAATTTATTAGGGAAGAGTAGTATAATTAGGTTATAAATTTGTTTGGAAAATAGTGGAAATTTTAGTATGTTTCTTGTTAAAATTTGGTAGAAATTTTGAGAAATTTATTTGCAGCTATTAAAATTCAGGATTTTAGCTAGCAGGGGTTTTTTCTATGAACTCCTATGATCAATTAAAAAAATCATCAAATTCCAGCGAAAAAAATAACTTTCTATTTATTTATCTTACTTAAATATATGTCATTTCAATTAAATAATTAATTGCTAGTGATAAATTTTTATTTAAATATAGTTATGCTCTCTTGTCCCTGTCCTTGTCACTTGGTGTCTCACTAGCCGTTTCCAGTGAAATATAGCCATTAGCCATTTTAGCTTACCAATTCAATATAGTTGTTGCTTGGTCAAATATAGCCGTTGGATGTTCTGCTCTGACTATTTAACATGCAGCTTGGATCTTATTCTTCAACTTGCACTGACGATGAACCACATTGATTGGTTCGAAAAACCACATTGATTGGTTCGAAATGCGTCGACAAATGCATTTGAATATGATTTACACTAAAAATTCTTCTCAAAAAATCAAAACCCTGATATAGATCACATAAACTTAAATTCAATAAATAAGTAAAAAAATACTAATAAAAGCTCCAATATTAACATTCATAAAAAAGATTGTGTACAACTCCGGCTAGTAAATTTTGGATTTACTCCGGCTAGTAGATTTGGATTTACCATCAAAGTGATGGTTCAAAGCTTCAATTGGGCTGATGACGAAAATCCCTAAACTCTTTTTTCCCATCTCCGTCTATGCTATGTTACTTGGTTTGTTTCTTCCTTGAAGAGTATATACCATAAGATGGAAATGGAAAAGACTGTATTTGCAAAAATGATGATAGCCAAATTAGTTACAAAATTTGAATTCGTTCCAGTTCAAGTTTATTAAATAATTATCAAGTTTCTATTGGATATATCAAGTTAAAGTTCAAATTTGATATATATCAACAAAAGATTGATTAAGTTAATATTTTTTAAAATTTTCAATATTTATTAAATATAATAATCAAATCTGTGATTATTATATATATTCAGTTTGGTTTTTATAGATTTTTCTTCATGTTCTAACTTGGTTTTGTTCTTTAGTAAATGGTTTACCTTAGGAGTTATGGATTTCTAATTCTATTATATTATTATATTTATTTATTTATTTTTATGTTTTTAAAAACAATCTATTTTTATTAAAAAAATAAAAGTAGTTATATTGTACATGGGTTATATGCATAATCATATTATATAATGTTTTAATAGTCATATAAATAAAAGTTTTTTGTAACAAGAATACAAAAGACATGATTGCAATTACGTTTTTAATGTATTTCTCATTTTTCATGTAATAGGGTCTATCAAAGGTATGAAACATGGGTATTCATTGGATGAGGAATTAAATTATACATCCAATAAGTGCTCTCACTCGAAATTTGAGTAAAACCATAGGGAGACAAGTTGATAATACAAGTCTTATTTTTTAATTTTTTTACTTTTTTACTTCAAAAATGGTGAATCATTCCCCATGGTTGACATCATCATCATGAATTCTATTGGCTCTTATAATGTTGATTTTGGTTGTACATTTTTGTTTTGAGACTCATTTTAGACCTCAAAATTTCTCTAATGTTCCACAATCTAATTGTTGAAATCGCTGGAAGAGCAACTCATCCATCATATATGTGCATGCGACAAAGAGGATTTTGTAAATCGATTTGAAGTGTTAGTAACAACCAAGTTATAACCATTTTTTTTTCATCATTTGATGGACTATATAAACAAGATTCAATAACTTGCAAGGAGAAGACACCGTAAAACATGGAGAAAATGCTTTAAGCAATCAAAATGTTTACTTAGATTTCTTTTGTCACATGGAAAAACTATGAAATGTGGTTGATAAGAATGATGTCCTTATCGAGGCCTCATGATATTTGGGATTATGTATCTAGTGGGTATACGAAATATGCATATGTAGCAATTAAACATGTATCAAGAGGAATCAATTAAGATAACATAAAACTAAGGATGCAAAGACATTGCATCTCATCCAAAATGCTTTGGATGGAACCATCTTTCCAAAGATTTCTTTTATGAAGTTCTTTAAAACCACTTGGGATATCTTGGAGAGCACCACGTCACCAAGGTGAAGACATTGAAATGGAAAACATTGAGAAGAGACTTTGAAAGCTTGGTAATGAATAAGTTAGAGTCAATAGATTTGTTCATGGCCCCAGTAACAACCGCTGCAAATTAATTGAAGATGTACGATGAAGAAGTCATAGATTAGAAGGTAATTAAAAATATTTTCAAAACTTTATCCAAAAAGTTTGGTTTAGCAGTTACCGTAATTGATTAAGAAAAATATCTGAGTTAGCTCTTTGTAGATGAATTGATGGGGTCTCTTCTCTCACACAAATCTAGAATCAACATAATTGACAATTCCTCGCTTGAAAATGCAATCAAGGATTAAGTTTCTCTTTCCAAAGGTAGAGAATATCAAGGGGTAAAAGTAGAAGTAAAGTGGTAGAGGATGAAGCTAGAAAAACAATGAGGAATATTTATAATAAGAAAGGGGGAATGACAACAAATGCTCACAGAGAATATAAAGGTATGATAAATCTAAGATCAACTGTTATTATTCCAGTAAACTAGGTCATTACTCTAATGAATGTTGGAAGCACACTCATCTAGGAAAAAAAATTCCAATTATTCAAATATATCTAAGAAAAATGAAGAATTTATGTTTCTTTCCTGTCTTATGACCCGTGGAACCTTAAATGATGTATGGTTTTCAGATAATGGCCATTGCAATAATCACATGAGTAGCAATAGATATTTGATTTTGAATTTGGATGAATCAATGAAAACACAAGTTAAATTAGGCACAAACTCTATTTTTGACGTGAAGGGTAAAGGGATAGTTAATATCATGACTAAACAAGGCCAACCTAAACATATGCCAAATGTGTTCTATGCCCCAGGTTTGAAACATAACCTGATTAGTGTGTCTGGATCACTTAAAAAGGGCACAATGAAGTCTTCAAGGAAGAAGATGTTTCATTTATGATAAGCATCCTAGTAATAATATAATTATTAAAATTCAAATGAAAAAAATTGAATGTATTTAACATGTCATGACTTCTAGCAAATAGGATTCTTCATTTTCCCAAAAGGAAACTTGCATGGATGAGTTTTGTTTATGACATTCCAAATATTGTCATCTTCATTTCTCTAGTTTGAATCTATTGTAGTAGAAAAGGATCGTAGGAGGTCCACCGTCCATCCATGATATATGGCACATGTGATTGTTTCATTCTTATAAAACAACACATGGACAATTTGTGTAAAGGTGCATTCTATAAAGCAAAGGATCCACTAGAGCTTGTCCATATTGACTTGTTTGGAACGATGCAAACTCACTTGCTTGGAGGAAGACTTTATTATTTTATGACTTACATAGATGACTAAAACAAAAATACTTGGGTGTACTTCCTTGGGAAGAAATTAAAAGCATTTAATAGGTTCAAAGAATTTGAAGCATCAGTTGAAAAATAGAGTGGCTACCAAATTAAATTGTTGAGATAAAATAGAGGAGGTGAATATGATTCAAATGAGTATAATGGATTTTTCAAGGAACGTGACATCAAAAAACAATTCACAACTAGATATACACCACAATAGAATGGTATAGTCGAGAGGAAAAACAAAACTATCATGAACATGGCAAGGGGCATGTGAAAGGGAAAATCTTGTCGCATGAATTTTGAGGAGAAGTAGTAGCTTGTTATGTACACATTTTAATAGGTCACATAATAAGTGTAAAAGATAAAGTGCCACAAATAGCATGGTCTACTAAGAGTGCTTATGTAGCACACTTTAGAGTTTTTGGTTGCATATCATATTGTAGGATTTGTTTTTGTTTTTGTTTTTTTTCTCATTATACTTTATATGCAGTATTCCAATACAATAAACTTTCCATGGTATACAACCTACCAATTTAATCATAATTTCATACCTGAAACTACAAAACCATGGGAAAAACCACCATGTGCCACAAAGGCATTTTTAGCAAAATTGTGGGCCAAAAGTTGCTAAAAGCAAATGCAAACACTACACTTTTTTTTTCTCAGGGTGTTTCATCGAACTCCCTGCATAACTCTCGACTAGGGGGAGATTGGGGGGTGAGTGATCTGATAATCACCCTATGAGTGACATTAGTTGAAGTTTTATTAAACAAAAGGTATTACAGACTCACGTGCTAGTGTGTGTTCTGTGTTATTTAAGCAATGGATCAATTAGATTGCCAATACACAGACATGTTAAATGGAAAGACAACAGAGAAATACAACATGAAACCACAAAGACATAAGCAATTTTAATAAGGAGTTCACCCTATTCTCCAGGGCTACGTCTCCGATCCAGCTTTCAGTGGTGGCCTTGTTTTATTGTGTCTTTAAACAGAGAATTACAATGCAGGGACTCAATGTGAGTTCTCCTGAAGCAGGTTTTTCTTGGTAGGGTGGTTCTTAGATTCCCTAAGCCACTGGAGTACACAGTCTCTTCTTCCCACCAGCTCTGTGACCCCCTGGTCTACAGTGGTAAGAGCCCAACGTGGTGCTCAGCCTGGACATATCCCTCTATGGGGTGGCTCGAATGTCTCAAGCTCGATGCTGCTCGATGCTGCCGCTGCGTCAACTCGACCCTCTATCTCTTCCTGCTTTTCTCTTGCTTTACTGCCTTCTTCTTTGTGTATTCCCTCCTCCTCTCGGGATTCTGGTCTTTTCCTTCGTCTCTCGGACCTCACTTCGACTTGACTTTGTATTATGTCTCTATTCATGGCATTTAGCCATTCGTTTCCATGCATGTTCGGTTCCTCTTCCGCCTCTGTCGATTCGCCTTCTATAGTTGCGCTTGGAGTTCCCTGTTTGGCGTCAGCATGAATGCTCAGGGAGTGGCCACGTGTCCTCATTTGAACAACGCCATCCTGCTCGTCGGTTCGTTTCTTCAGTTACGTTGTGGATGCATTCTTCCTCCACTATGGCAGTCAAATGGATTCCAAATCCCTTTAGAATGCGGCTTAATTCCCTGTCGATTCTACTTCCTCCATTGGGCGCAATCTCAGCCGTCCGATCTGGGCTCCTTCAGATCCAACGTCATACGCACGTCCCACACAGTTGACTTGCTCGACCGATAGCGCGTGATCAACGACGATTTTCTCTCACCTTCACCACCATGCGTCGATCGTTAAGTGGGATCACTCCACTCTTCTCCAAAACTGTTTACCGTTTGAAGGTGCCCCAATCAATACCGCCAGTTTCTAGAGTGCAGGTCCCGCCTTTGTCTTTTTAGCGCTTTTCGTTTCTCTGCCTACGGTTCTTCGGCTCCCAACGCGACCGAGTGCTTAAAGCTCCTCCATTTAAGCCATGTTTGCCCAGTAATGCAAAAATCACCTCCTTTTCCCAATTCAGGGCTCCCAAGAGCTACTTTGACCTCTTGCGCAGTCTCCATGGGCCTCGGTCAGTGTGCTTTGACTGAAGTTCTCGTCGTTCCACGCTGGCTTCCATTACCACTGGTTCAGGGTGTTTTTGATCGCTATTTTTGGAATTTTTAAAGATTTGTCCCGACCTTATACAGTCACAGTTCTTTGCAAGTCTTTAATGGATCCAATTCGGATCATGACCTTCCCACTGAAAAAGCTTTTGGACCACCAAAAATTGGTTTTCAAGCATCGACTAAGTGAGGGTATTTCTTTCTCACTTGTCTAATCTCAATCCACTTCGCACTGCTTGGCTTCGAACCTTTGAACCCAATCCTGAGGTATTCCACTTTTCCACTACACGTCATCCTTACCTTCCTATCCAGCATTGTGTCTTCCTGTAATTCATTAAGATATTCAGGTAGCAGGTCATCAACAGAAGGTAATTGACACTGCTCTTCTGGGTCCTCAATCATTGAAGGTTCAAACAACTTCAAGCAATCTGCGTTTACGACTGAGTAGATGTGCATGTAAGCTGGTAGATCAAGGTGAAAAGCATTTTCACCAATCTTCTCAAGTATCTTGAAGGGTCCATACCTGATAGGTTTTAGCTTTTTACTTTCTCCTTGCATCCTGTCCTTGCTGATATATAGCCAGACTTGGTCTCCAACTTGAAAACTATGCTCCATCTGATGCTTATCATGCCTAGCCTTGTACTTTACCTAGCTCTTTTCCAACTATTCATGTACTACCTAGTGGATCTCCTGGATCTGTTCAATGAACCTAGTTGCCTTGTCCACATCATTGTGTCCATCAACCATGGTATCTTTACCAAAGACAAAATCCAAAGGAGAACTTGGTATGAAACCAAGACAGGTCTCAAAAGGAGATCTATGTGTAGAAGAGTGTTTGGCTCTATTGTAAGCATGCTGCACATAACACAAGTGTTCATCCCAAAGTTTAGGGTGTTTGCTGCAATATCCTCTCAGTAACTAGATCACCATCCTGTTAACAACTTCTGTCTGGGCATCTGTTTGTGGATGAAAAGCTGTGCTTTTCTTTAATTTGGTGTCCATTAGTTCCCACAGACTTGACCAAAACTTCCCCACAAATCGGGTGTCCCGATCAGATACAATAGAAGTGGGTAATCCAAAATGAACCCATACATGTTCAAAGAACAATTTTGCAGTTTGTTCAGCTGTAATCTGTTTACTACATGGTATCAAAACACACATTTTGCTGAACCTATCCACAACAACATATAGATAATCATGACCTTTCCTAGATTTAGGTAGTCCTCCAACAAAATCCATAGAAATGCTTTCCCAAGGGTGAGAAGGAACTGGCAATGGGGTGTACAAGCCTAGTTTTCTGTTGCTGGGCTTGCTTTTCGCACACATAGCACATCCCTTTACATATCTAGAAACTCTATCACTCATTCTCAGCCAATAGCAGAACTTTTGCAGCTGTGCAATTGTTTTACTTACCCTAAAGTGACCTGATATCAGAGAAGTGTGTGCTTCCCTAATTATCTTTAATCTCTCAGTTTGTGGAATGCAGAGTTTCCCACAATGATATAAGAGTCGGTCCTTCATGTGATAGTCCAATTCTTCTATTTTTTTGCCTTGACTCAAAGTTGCATATACATCTTTAAAGTCCACGTCCTGAGCATACTGTTCTTTGTAGCTTTCATGCAGCACAAAATTATGCTTAAGTATGGTAGATGCATTTATAATGGGTCTAGATAACATGTCTGCAACCTTGTTATGTATGCCCTTTTTATATCTGATGACTAAATGAAACTGTTGTAGAAAACCCATCCATCAATAATGTCTTGCTTGCTGCAACTTAGTTTGGGAGTGTAGGTATTGAAGTGGCTGATGATCAGTATGTATTACTGTTTCTTTGCCCATTAAGCAATGATTCCACTTCTTCACACTCTGAACTAATGCATACAGTTCTTTATCATATGTAGGATAGTTAACTATTGCAGTATTAAAAGTCTCAGAATGATAACATATGGGTTTACCGTGTTGTGTCAACACTGCTCCCATGGCATAGTCACTGGCATCAGTTTGGATCTCAAATGGTCTTTGTAGATCTGGCAGTGCTAGTACCGGTGTTGTACTAATCTTTTCTTTCAAGGTGTTGAAGGTTTTCTGTTATTTGCCTCCCCACTGAAACACCTTGTTCAATCCTGTCAAAGCATGTAAGGGAGCTGCAATTGAGGAAAAATTTGAAATGAACTTCCTCCAATATTGTGCTGCTCCTAGGAAGCTTCTCACTGCTGTAGCAGACTTGTGTTTAGGCCAGTTTATAATGACTGCCACTTTAGAGGGATCTATTTTCAATTCACCTCCCCCTACTATATGACCCAAATAATTTAGAGAGGTTTTGCCAAATTCACATTTGGAGAGTTTAACATAAAGCTTTTCTCTTTTCAAAACATCTAATGTCTGCTTAACATGCTTTAAATGTTTTTCCCATGTTTTACTAAAAATCAGAGTGTCATCCAGATACACAATAACAAAATCATCAAGAAAAGGTCTGAGTATGTCATTCATTAATCTCATGAAAGTAGCAGCAGCATTAGTTAGGCCAAAAGGCATAACCAACCATTCATACAATCCCTGCTTTGTTTTGAAAGCAGTCTTCCATGCATCTTGCTCTGCAACTCTGACCTGATGGTGTCCACTTTGCAAATCCAGCTTGGTGAAATAAACAGCTTCCTTCAATTGATCTAAAAGATCATCTATGCGAGGAAGGGGATAACAATTTTTGATTGTTATCTTATTCAGTGGTCGGTAGTCAATGCACATTCTCCACGAGCCATCTTTCTTTCTCACCAAGACGATTGGTGACCCACATGGTGATGTGCTAGGTCTGATGAACCCTTTCTCGAGCAAATTTTGCACCTGCTTCTTGATTTCAGCATTCTCAAACGCAGATAACTTGTATGTCCCAATATTAGGCAAAGGAACATCTTGCTGCAAAATAATATCATGTACTATTCCCCTTTTGGGTGGCAGACCTTTAGGTTCTTGAAATAAGACATCATACTCTGAAACAATCTTTTCTATATCAGCTTGCTGATCAGCATTACAGCCTTCAAATACATTGGTTTTGTCAGGTATCTTTTCCTTTACAACCATCAGTAAGAACTGTTTGCATGAATTTATCATTCTTTTCATCTGTCCTGAGTTTATGAGAGTATAATTATTCTTGAGCTTATGAGCACTTACAAAGTATTCGATTCCATCTTTAACAAGTAGATACTTGTTCTCAGCTTTATAGAAAATAGCTTTTCTATCATACAAGTAGGGACTTCCTAAAACAATTCCACGTATATCTAGAGGAATTATATCTAACTCAACCTCATCTACAAATGCTGACCCAAAAGAAAACTTGAGTTTGCATTGTCTAGTCACTTG
>APFE031341450.1:26518-49280 GCA_000404065.3 Pinus taeda
TAGAACCTTCTTCTGACATTGTCTTCTGAGAATAGACTCTCCCAATTTCAGGATTAGTTTCCACCAACTCTCCTTCTCCTAATTTGAGCTTTGATCTAGTGATCATTCACAGCGAAACCAATACAAGCTTATCTAACCTTGCAGCCTAAAGCTCTGATACAACCTGATCTGATAATCACCCTATGAGTGACCTCAATTGAAGATTTATTAAACAAAAGGTATTACAGACTCATGTGCTGTGTGTGTTCTGTGTTATTGAAACAACGGATCGATCAGGTTGCCAATACACAGACATTTACATGGAAAGACAGCAGAGAAATACAGTAAGCAACACAACGACACAAACAGTTTTAATAAGGAGTTCACCCTATTCTCCAGGGCTATGTCTCCGATCCAGCTTCAGTGCTGGCCTTGTTTTATTGTGTCTTACAGCAGAGAAATTACAATACAGGGACTCAATGTGAGTTCTCCTGAAACAGATTTTGCTTGGCAGGGGTGGTTCTTGGATTCCCCAAGCCACTCGGAGTACACAGACTCTTGTTCTTCCTACCAGCTCTGTGACCCTTGGTCTGTAGTGGAAAGAGCCAACTGTGATGCTCAATCTAGACAGATTCCTCTATGGGAAGGCTTGAATCTTCAAGCTCTCTAGTGCTCGATGCTGCCTGTGGTCACTCGGCTCTTTGTCTCCTCTGCTTGGCTTTACTGTTCTCTGTGTTCAGTCCTCCTCTCAGGGTTCACTATTCACTGTCTCTCTTGGTTGTTTGGACTCCTTTCAAAATCCTTCAACTAATTCGACTGTCTCCGTTCATGGCTTTAACCATTCGATCCCTATGCCTGTTCGGTTCCTCTCCCGCTCGGTTCCTCTCCCGCTTGCGTCGATTCACCTTCTGCAGCTGTGCCTTGGAGTTCCCTGTTTGGCGTCAGCATGAACGCTTAGGGAGTGCCACGTGTCCCCATCTAACTGGTGCCAACATGCTTCGTCGGCTCGCTTCTTCGGTTATGTCGTGGATCTCGAATCTCCTTCAATCGACCGAGGAAGATATCAAACTGTTCTCCTTTCTGCATCTGATATGACCGCATCTGATTTTCCAATAGCATCTTCCTCTGCACGGAAGTATGCTGATACAATTTCATCAGGGCCTCCCACATCGCATTTGCCGTGTCCTTTTCGGCAATATGTGGTACTACATGGTCGTTGACCCTGTCAAGGATGATGCTCTTGGCCCTCGCCATTGCCTCCTCGTACTTATTGTTCTCAGCTAGGTCAACTGGGATCACTATCGTTTTCTTCAAGGTGAAGTCCTTGAGATGATTCCTGTCTAGAACGGACAAGATCCTGGCCTTCCAGACTACAAAGTTTGAGGCTCCGTCTAGTCTGTCCTGATCTCTTACCTCGTTCACTACCATCTCGCTGCTCCTCTTTCGACTCTTTCGAGTCTCTCTACTTCCCTCCTGGAAGTTCTTGGTGTGACTCCCTCTAAGCCTTGATTTCCCTCCTGGAAACCCCTCTGCCAATGTCGAGATGTCCCCACTCCGATTGTTAGTGCAACTGCACCACTAATCCAGATTTCTTGGCTAGAAATCCTCAGTAGCAACTCCCTCCTCCTTGGTCTTGCCCTGTTAGGTACTGTTCTGACCACAGTACCACATCAACTTTAGTGAGCAACTTCTCCACAGCCTCCTATGCCCCAGCAAACTAAAGGTTAGAGCCTCTAGACTCTACACAATCCCTGCACTATCAAAATCCGCACCTCCTGGCCATGGGCGTCAATCCTTCTTGACTGAGAAAGATTATCGGGCATTGCGTATGTCAGGTATGCTCCTTTCTGCCATTGCGCTGATCCTTCTCCTGATTCAAACTTGATGACGCAAGCGCTGCGTCACCCTTTCCTTGCTGCTTTTCTGCGAGGAACAACTTGTGTCACTCGGGACAACTATTATGCCGCTGCTGCTCTACTTGGCTGACGCCCTCAGTTTTCATGTGATCTGCAACCACCCTCTGATACCATGTTGGAATTTCTAAGTCTAACTGTTAGAAATCCTTCATGTACTTTTTGATTTATTTCATCCTAATTGTTTTGTTAATTAGCAAGTTATTTACCATGTAAATACTGAAAATAAATACAAGTACATGCTCAACACATACAGATCATCAACTGAAGGAAAAACAAGCACACAAGTGACACCGTTATTTTTGGACTGATGTCCCCAGAAAAACCCAATGCGGGAAAACCGGTGCAACTATCTGAGGGTTTTATTATTAAGCAGTTTCAAAATACAATTTGGGTGCTAGAAATGGCTCACCCAACAGAGAATGCTCTCGGCAGTAGTACCTCTTAGTCGGAGTCAGACATTTTGGCTAAAAACCCCGGATGTACAATCCCACAGATCTCAGCTCTAATCTGCCCCACGAAATCCCTTAGCGTCAGCGTCTAGGGTCTGCGTTAGCCTCTCTGGCCCAGCGTCACCCCAACTAGCCCTGCGTTAGCCTCTATAGGCTCTGCGTCGGCCTCTAGAGCCTGTGCATCACCCACGTTGGTTCTCTATGGCACTGCGCAGCTCCTGGTTGCCTCTGCATGGCCTCTGGCTGCTTCTGTGTGGCCTCTAGCTGGCTCTGCGTCACCCCTCTCTTGGCTTCTGCGCTGATGCTCTCGGTATCCTCTCTGCTTTTGTATTCATTGCCCCACAACTGCAACTTTGATCATTTCTTCGATTTCTTCAGCAAGCTCTGCCCCAAAAAATTGAATTCTTGATCAACTTGGTGTGTTCTCCAAGTGACCCTTAAGCCTTCTCTTATACTTTTCTCGTTGACAATTCAACGGCCGAGATTAAGTCCCTAATCAGTGGCTAAGATTAGATCTGGCTTGATCCATGACTTTTGGACCATTCTAACTCAGTTTTATATTAATTCACATTAATATTTTATTTTCCCTAAGTTTAGACTTAGGGACTTCATTAAAAATATTAATTATTTTAATATCTCCCAAACTGGTTAGATTCTGCCCAAACCATTTCTCGATATTGGAGATCTCATATGCTTTAGCCTCTCCACCAATTTTTGTGGCTAGAGCACATCCGATGCTACCCCAAATCAACACTTGATCATCCCCATCTTTTCCCTGAAGTAATCAAACTTTGTTCTTCCAAGGGCCTTGGTGAGGATGTCTGCCACCTGTTCTCCTGTAGGAATGTAGCTCAACTGTACAACACCTCATTGGACATAGTCTCTGACAAAGTGACACTGGATATCAATATGCTTTGACCGATCATGAATCACTGGATTCTCAGAGAGCTTGATGCAACTCAGATTATCGCACATGATCCTAGTCGCCTCCATCTTTCTTCTGAATAGGTTCACAAGCAATTTTCTAATCCATATGGCCTCACATGAAGCTGTGCTCGCAGCCATATACTCTGCCTCACCTGAGCTCAGAGCCACAAATTTCTGTTTCCTACTCCACCAGGAGGTCATTTCTGATCCAATGTTGAAACAGTACCTAGAGGTACTTTTCTGATCCAATGAACTTTCTGCCCAATCTGCATCAGTAAATCCACTCAATCTGATATCCTTACTCTTGCTGTACAAGAGTCCATAATCGACTGTTCCCTGTAAATACCTGAGAACGTGTTTGGTTGTTGCCCAGTGCACCCTCTTCGGCTCCACCATGAACTGACTGAGGGTGTTGACTGCATAGCAAATGTCTGGCCTGGTATTCACCAGATACATCAGGGACTCTATGAGCTGCCTGTATAAGGTGGGATCAACATCCTTGTCTTCTGATGCATCAATCTTCTTCCAGTTGGTGATCATTGGAGTAGCTGTGGGTCTACAGTCCTCCATCTTGAATTCTTTTCTTCCGTTGGTTGAAGAGGTTTGACCAACGGTTCCTCTTTTGACTGCTCCTCGGAAGGCATTTCTCGAGATTTTCTGAAAGCCCTGTCCTCCATGAACTTCACATCTCGTCGAACTACTAACTTCCTGCTCCCTGGAAGATAGATTCTATATGCCTTAGCATTCTCGCTATATCCCACTAGATATCCTTTCTCTGCAGTTTGATCTAGCTTCTTCCTCTTTTCCTCGAGTATGCGGCAATATGCTAAGCTCCCAAATATCCTGAAATTACTGACTTCAAGCATCTTTCCTGTGAAGGCTTTCTTTGGAGTAATCTTGCCCAATGCTTAATGAGGAGTTCTATCCTGAACATAGATTGCTGTGTTGCATGCTTCTGCCCACAGGCATTTTGGCATATCTTGATCATACATCATGGCCCTAACTGCTTCTACAATAGTCCCGTTCTTTCTTTCTGCTACTCCATTCTGCTCCAGATTGTAAGGAGATGTCCACTCTCTTTTGATGCCCTTCTTAGCGCAAAAATCAGTGAAGTCCTTATCGACATACTCTCCACCATTATCTGAGCGCAAAACTTTTATTTTCTTCCGAGTCAGATTCTCTACCAGAGCCTTGAACTCTTTGAATCGATAGAAAACCTCGTCCTTGGTTTTCAGAAAATAAATCCAAGTTTTCCTTGAGTGGTCATCAATGAAGGTGAGGAAGTACTCGACACCACTAAGAGCTTTAGTGAACATGGGTTCGCAGATATCTGAGTATATCAATCCTAGTACACTCTTGGCCCTGTTTTTACTTCTAGGAAATGTTGCTTTGGCATAGTTTCTTAGGGCACATCCTCTGCATACATCATCTCGTTCCTTACTAAGATCCGAAACTCTTGTTACAGTGCTCCTGAGAATTCTCAGAGCCCCATGGTGCAAATGTCCCATTCTTCTGTGCCATAGTTCGTTCAAATCCTTGTCTCCATGACTGCCTATTAGTGCCATTGGTGATTCTAGTTGTAATTTGTACAACCTGTTACTTTTGATTCCGATCTGCACTTTCTTTTTCCAGCTTGGGTGTTTGACGTATACTTTCTCCTTGATGAAGAAAACGTCATAGCCTTTGCCTTGAAGTTGCGACACGGAAAATAAGTTCATCCCCAATCCTGGTACATGCAACACATTGGTAGCATGGAACTGCTCTCCCCTTTCTATTTGAAAAACTATGGTACCCCTCCCTATTGGAGTACACTTTGCCTTGTTCCCCATGGTGATCTGAAAGTTCATCTTCTCCTCTCGATAATCTGAGAAACATTCCCGGATTCCCGTCATATGCCAAGAGGCTCCAGTGTCTATATATCATACCTCTGATGATGCAGAGCTAGTCACACAAGCCACTTCTTCTTCTAGCCTGGAAGCTAACATAGAGAAATCGAAATCACTTTCTCTTGTGCAATTTTCTGAAACTCTGTGAGTCTCCTGACGTAGATGCCTTTGCATCATGGTCTCGATCCATAATTGATTTTCCCTTCGTGTCTCTGATTACTTGCTCTGATACCATGTGAAAATTCTATCACTGCAACAATTGATTTATTTCACCTTCTTATTTTCCAATAAGTTATTTATGAAAATCCTTCAGTAAACATTAAAATAAATTCTGTTGCAGATATCACACCATAATATAGGAACAAACACATGCATAAGAATCAATACATTGACACAGATATTTTGGACAACAATCCCCGGAAAAACCCAATGTGGGAAAATTGGTGCAGCAAGGGAGGATTTTATTATTCAACAATTCTTCAATACAACTGGGTGCCAAACTGGCTTACCCAATAGAGAGAAAAATTCTCTAGCACTTCTCCCAGTCTCAGCGTCAGGCTAACTGACATTTGCGTAGCTCCCAGACCCTCTGCGTCAGCACTAGACCTCTCAGCGTCACCCACGCCGACCCTCTAGTGACTGCGCAGTTTGCTGCCTCTGCGTCTGCTTGAGAGGCTATGCGTCTGCCTTTCCAACCTTTGCGCTGGTCCTCTGGTGCTGTTCCCGACTCTCTGTTCCTACTTGCTGCCTCCTGCTGCTCTCCAGACCACTAGTTCAAATTTCTCAGCTAACCCCGCTCAAGAAATCGAACTGACTGGTCTCCCTTATTGTGTTCTCCAACTGACCCTCAAGCCTCTTCTTATACTTTTCCTGTTGGTCCTTCAATGAGCGAGATTAAATCTCTAATCAATGGCTAAGATTAGATTTGGCTTGATCTATGACTTTTGGAACCTTCTAACCCAGTTTTATATTAATACCCATTAATATTTTTTTTTCCTAAGTTTAGACCTAGGAATTCCATTAAAATATTAATTATTTTAATATCTCCCAAACCGGGTACAATTTGTTCAAACCATTTCCGGGTCTTGGAGATCTCATGTGCTTTAGCCTCTCCACCAATTTTCATGGCTAGAGCACATCTGATGCTACCCCAATTCAACATTCAAGACTGACATCAATATTGCAGAATTATTACTTGAAACAATTGAACGTATTGGGCCATATAATGTCATCCAAGTCATCACTAATAACGCTGCTAATTGTAAGACAGTGGGAGCAACTATTAAGGATAAATACCCCAACATATTTTGGTCTGGGTGTTTGGTTCACACAATGAACCTTTTGATGCATGATATTATTTAGAACAAAAACCAACAATACAAATGGATTGATGATTTGTACAACAAAGACAAACAAATGATAAAATTTATTACAAATCATAGCAATACCCATGGGCTTTTCCGCAATCATTCGAGATTGGAGTTGTTGAAGATTGTGAAGACTAGATTTTCTAGCTATTACCTCACCTTCAGGTGCCTTTTGAAGGTAAGAGAGTCATTGGTTAGCATGGTATCAAGTCCACACTGCCAAGTATTAAAAGAAAGGGCTACAAATGCAGCTGACAAGCTGTAAGAGCCCTATCCTAGGGTCTGTTAACAGATCTATTTCCGATGAATTTAAATGCAATAAGAGGCAATAGTTTACTTACTTACAAGACTTTTAAACAAATAAAATTTTACCATTTACATTCTAATCCTTATAACTTATGGTGAATATTTCAATCTAATAAAATTTACATGAGTAATCTATGGAGGAATACCTATACCGGTGGCTGGTGGAGATGCCTTTGACCTGGTGATCCTACTGAACGCTCCTTTTGACAGATCCAATTGGATTTACCTCCCAGCCAACCAGGAAATAATCCCTAGCCGAGGAAACCTCCACAGGTTCCCTAGCCCTCCGAGCCCAAGTCCAACCAAATGTAGTGTGTGTGTCCAAGAGGAATGATCTAGACCAAGATGAACAATGTTTCCCTCCTCTCAACAACCCAAGAAACCTTCACAGGTTCCTAAGGTCTCCAAAATTCACAACAAATCCTAAAATCACAACCAACCCTCGAAATTATAAGCAAGATCCAACATCCCCCTTTTCTCTCTTCCCCCTTCCCTTTTTATACCCTCTCTCTCTTCTCCATCTCAACCACCTCTCATTAATGTCATTAACTTCTCATCCATCCTTACAGTTGACTTCTCTTCCAAGTAAAGCTGAGAGTACATTTGGAAATGTACATGATATAAAATTGGGAATTAATGGAAAAGACTATGTCTCTCCCAAGTAAATCTGAAAGTACTTTTGGAATGTGAGATGAATAATAATATATATATATATATATATATATATATATAGATATATAATATTAAATGGAGAGGACTATGTCTTTTCCCAAGTAAATGTGAGGGTACATTGGGGAATGTGAGATGAATATATTTATTGATAGTTAGTTAGAGAGGACCATGTTTTCTCCCAAGTAAATGTGAGGGTACATTAGGGAATGTGAGATGTAATTAAATGGAGAGGACCATGTTTTCTCTCTAGTAAATGTGAGGGTACATTAGGGAATATGAGATGAATATATATATTATTTGAAATAATGGAAGGAGACCATATCCTACCTAAGATTCAATTTGAGAGGGTAAATTGGGAATTTGAATAATAGAAATCATGAATTTTATATTAGACCAATATTTCTCAATATTTTCAGATAATGTAAACATTAATAAAATTTGCAGGATAAGATTTAAGTGGGGCATTACATACACCACCCCTCCTTCAGAGAACTTCATCCAGAAGTTAGAATGAAAAGATACAACGAGTTTGAAAGCATAGCAAATTAGAGAGAGTTATAGGAATAAAATTTGATAAGTCAGACAATGACATTACTTCCCGTCAAGAGTCTCCAACTGATCTATATCTCCCTATTCATCTTGACCTACTTCCGTTCCCACCCTATCCTTCCTCTGCTGCTTTATTAGTGGTAACGGCCATACTAACCACTGATAAAATCGACATGGTGGAAGCGTCGACTATGTCAACCTAACTTTCCCAGCAGGCAACTGGCAATCGCCATCACACGTCTAGGGGAGCGTGTCCACCACTGCCCTCCCACGATTCTAGGTTTCAGAGGATACATGGTGGAAAATGCCTCCACCCCTCCTTTAGAACTAGGTTCAACACCCTAATATGGACCACACTACAGAGCTGGTTGGACTTGTCATCGAATAATCCAGTCAGGTCGTCTTGTCCCCTGTCATTTGCATTTTACTCGTGTCATAAGAGTGCATATCAAGTAGATACCAAATGTAGTAGAATAATGTACATTATACCTTCCTCATGAGATGTCTCGTCCTTCCCTCAATGGAAGAGTAGATCTCAGTTATCATATAGTTCTTTTCCCCCTGCGGGTTAGCTCTCATTCATGTATTTATATAACAACAAGACATATAATCATCACATTATTAAGTCTAGTATCCATCTGTCAATCTGGGAATTCTCACTGGAAGTAAATCATAAATTCACTAAGTCATTCATTTAAATAAATCATATCCACTTGAGCTATATATGAACCAAAATAATTATGATAAGTTACGCACTAGATAATCCATCACTAAGTGAGTCATACATGTAGGCCATACATCAACCATCTCTATCATCAATATCAAATCTATCAATTGATTCATATAAGTAGTTTTATGTTTCAAACCAAATGCATCAATATTACATAATGATCATAAATAAATAACATGGCACTGCAAAATAGAACCTTAACATAGATAGCTGTCTAGTCAAAATGGGCATCACAGATGCTCAAAAAGTGAGGGGTAATCACGACGCATAGTCTCTGCATCTTCCCAAGTAGCAGATCCTGGGTTATACTTGTCCCAATGGACCTTAACTTGGTCCACCGTGCGACGTCTGAACTGTCGAACCCTACGGTCCAATATGTGTAATGGTTCTACCATTACGGTTCCCATATCTGAGACCTGCACGTCCCGCCAATCCAGTTTGTGAGATTCATCAGAAACATAATGTCGTAAAATAGATACATGAAAAACATCATGAGTTTTATGCAAATGGGGTAGCAGTACAAGACGATAGGCAACTGGTCCAATCTTCTCTTTGATCCTAAAAGGTCCTACGAACCGAGGTGACAATTTCATCCCCTTCCCAAACCGGATTGTGCTTTTGTTGGGCCGGATACAAATAAAAACTTGGTCCCCTACTTCATAACTGCGATCAATCCTATGTGAATCAGCATAACTCTTTTGTCTATCCTTTGCCGAACCTACTTTACCTGTTCCTCCATTTCTTGAACTAATTCTGGGCCAACTATCACTCGGTCCTCCAACTTTTCGCAACTCAACGACGTCCTGTAAGGCCTTCCATATAGAGCTTGATAAGGAGGCATCTCGATTGAACTGTGATAACTGTTATTATAGGCAAACTCTACCAATGGTAAGTACCTTTCCCACTGAGTCTGATTATCCATGACGTACATCCTAAGAATGTCCTCCAGAACCTGATTTACTCTTTCAGTCTGCCCATCTGTTTTTGGATGATATGCAGTGCTCAGGTTCCACTGAGTCCCTAGTGCTGACTGCAAACTTGTCCAAAACCTAGATGTAAATCGGGAGTCTTTATCAGAAATGATCTTTGTGGGCAATCCATGTAGTCGAATAACTTCATTGACAAACACTCGCACCACATCCGTAACATCGTAGGTGTCCCTTACTGGGATGAAATGGGCACTTTTGGTCAATTTATCAACTATAACCAATATAGCATTATGCCTTTGGGAAGTGAGTGGCAAACCCACCACAAAATCCATGGAAATTATTTCCCATTTAGATGAAGGGATGTCATGAGGTTGTAGGAGTTCTACTGGATGGCGATGATCAACCTTCACTCGTTGACATTCAAGACATTTGGCAACAAATTCGACTATGTCATGCCTCATGCCTGCCCAAAGAAGAGTTTCCTTGTGTCTGCGTACATCTTCTTTACCCCAGAATGTGCACAATAGAGTGCTCTATGAGACTCTCCGAAGATGGTTTCTCTTATACCCCCTTCCTTAGGTACGTACATTCTCCCTTGAAATCTCAATAGCCCATCTGGTTCAAGGACATATCCCTCAAACTTTGGTTCTATCTATTTCCCATTCTGGATGGCTGAGATGACTTTTAGATACCAACTATCTTCAAAGAGTTTCTCCAATATCCGCTCCCTTAAATTTACCTTTAAGGCTACTAGGGAGAAGGTTCGTGGCCTCCTGCTTAGTGCATCCGCCACTACGTTCTCCTTTCCCTTGATGTATGAGATTCCAAAATCATACTCACTCATGAATTCGCTCCACCGCCTTTGTCTGGCGTTCAAATCCCTTTGAGTGAAGAGATGCTTCAGGCTTTGATGATCCGTTCTTAACTCAAATCTTCTCCCAATAAGGTAGTGTCTCCATAGCTTCAAGGCTAACATCACTACTGCCAATTCTATGTCGTGGGTAGCATATAACTCTTCATGCTTCTTCAATTTTCTAGAAGCGTAAGCTATTACTCCGCCTTCTTGCATCAATACTGCACCTAATCCTTGCGCAGAAGCGTCGATGTAGACAGTGAAGTCTTTTCTCATGTCTGGTACTTGAAGGATTGCTGCACTAGTTAGTAACCTCTTCAACTCTGTGAATGCAGTGTCACATTCATTTGTCCATTCATACCTAACCCCCTTTCGCTGTAATGTGGTGATGGGTTTTGCAATCCTTGAAAACCCTTCCACAAACCTGCGATAATACACATGTAGCCCCATAAAACTACGCACCTCATGGGCATTTTTTGGTACTGTCCAATCCATTATGGCCTTCACCTTTTCCGGGTCAACTGAAATCCGTTCTCCTGAAATGATGTGCCCAAGGTAATGGACTTTCTTCTGAAAGAAGGAACATTTTGACAATTTCCCATACAATTGTTTTTCCCTTAAACAAGTCAATTCCACCCTTAGGTGCTTTTCATGCTCCTTTTCATTCTTGGAATATATAAGAATGTCATCAAGGAAGACTTGCATGAATTGGTCCAAATACTTCCTGAACACCCCATTCATGAGGCTCATGAATACTGTTGGTGCATTGGTTAAACCAAATCGAACAACTACGAACTCATAGTGCCCAAACCAAGTTCGAAATGTAGTTTTTGAGATGTCCTCCTCCTTTATCCTCAATTGGTGGTACCTAGATCGTACCATCGATTTTTGAGAAGACCGCTGCTCCCTTCAATTGATCAAATAAGTCATCTATTCGAGGTATTGGGTATCTATTCTTTATCGTGGTTCTGTTTAAGTCTCTATAATCTATGCATAGCCGCAAGGAACCATCCTTCTTCTTGACAAAAATTACTGGTGCACCCCAAGGTGAAATACTAGGTCTGATCAATCCCAAGTCTAAGAGCTCCTTTAATTGCATCTACAAGTCACAAAGCTCTGGAGTTGTCATCCTATAGGGTGTCTTAGATATTGGTTCTGCACTTGGTTGCAGATCAATGGTGAAATCAACCTCTCATACAGGAGGTAATCCAGGCAATTCCTCTGGAAAAACATCCTTGAATTCTGTCAAAACTGGATGTTGATCTAGGGAAGGTCCTTTTTGGTCACTTACAGCCTTGACCAAATATAGTTTGCAACCTTGTTTGAGACAATGTTTTACCTTCATCATGGATATGAATCGTAGGGACACTCTCCTCTTGATTCCAAAAATCTCAATTGGCCTACCTTCATCATCTAAACAGATCACCTTCTTCTTGAAACAGTCTACCAAAGCTCGATGAGCTTCTAGCCAGTCCATTCCAATAATTACATCATACGTCCCCAATGCTGTGACGTATGCCTTCAACTTAGTCATACACACCCTGAGGTTTACCTGACATTGGTTAACGCTAGGCCCTACTACTTGTTTTATTCCAAAAGCCATCTCAACTTGTTTAAAGTCATCGTGCTCATAGGCTGCCAACCCACATTTTTCTAATGCAACTGGTGAAATGAAACTATCTGTAGCACCAGAGTCAAACAAAATTTTAACTTTTACTTTGTTTATCATACCTGAGGTTTCTACCATGGCAGACTGGTGTTCAACTTGCTGATTGTCAACTGCTGCATAGATTCGGTGGTGGCTACCTGCTCTCCCCATTGGTTTTTTTCCCTCTCTTATGTTGTTACCGGTATGAAACTCAGAGCAGTCCCGCTGGTAATGAGGTCTTCTGCATCCCCAACAAGTGATGCGTGGTGGACCTTGAACTGAATGTTGTGGAGTTCTTTGGAAAGAGTTTCTTCCCCTGGAACCCTTGTCCCCACTTGCTGCGCCTCGCGTATGACTTTGATTTGTACGCGCCCTTGAAGCTGTGGGTGAAGCTGCACTAGAAACCATTGAAATCCCTACTGTCGGTGTTCTAGGTATAACCCTGTTTCCATATGGTGGTGGCCTCAGACTTCCTCCCCTTTGGAAGGTACGAGGGGCCTTCCCCATAAAACCTGTTTAACGTGGAAAGATGGCCATGCCTTCACCCTTTAAGTCTAAGTGTTCTTCGACATAATGAGCCTGTTCTACAACTTTTGTAACAGAGGATGGGTTCCACATTCGCACCATTGCCCTAATCTTAGGTCTCAATCCATACATAAAACGATCCGCTTGGCGCTGGTCAGTATCCATGTAGGAAACATACTTGACCAATTCCATAAATCGAATTTCATATTCTTCTATAGTACGACCTCCTTGTATCAGGGCATGGAAGGCTCTTACCTGCTGTTTTTCATAATACTGGCAGGTACTTCTTGCTGAACCTCTCCTCAAATAATTCCCAAGTAACTATGTCTGGAGTGAGGTGCAGTTGACGCTCCAAGTTACCCCACCAATTCAGAGCACTATCTCTGAGTTGGAATATTGCTATTTTGGCTTTGGGATTGGAATTGTAATCATTGTAATCCCTTAGTGCAAAACACCTTCTCATTCCTTCTAACCAAGCTTCTGCACGCTCGCTGGCACGACCTCCTGCAAACTTTGGGAGTTTAATCTTTTGGAGCTCCCTAGTAATGTCCTCAACTGGAGGTCCTCTATCATAGTCTCTGGATCCCTCGGGATTCTCTAACCCTGATGGAGGGTGTTCCCCTTCCATTTCATTTGTTTGGCGCCCTCTCAAGGTCTCATTAATTGCTTCTAGGGAACGGAGGATGAGAGTCAATTCTGGTGAAGGTAATGGGTTATTTGAAGGAGGTCCTTGTGAAGACTCTCTGGGCCCTTGGTTCTTTCGCATCCTTACCATTTTGATTTATTCAAAATCTGCACGATATCTAAGACTTATTAGCATTATTCCTAACATTCTCTACCACACTCTAGATAGTCCAAAGGTAACCGAAGCAATAGATCAATTCAAGTTATTCCAAGTGTTTGAAAGATTTCCTGAACAAAATATTGTGTAATGGAATCCTATTATTATTATTGGTTATTTATAGAATGGCACAGAATCCCAATGTTTTGTGGTTGAAAGATTACCCACACAACCCATATTATCTCATGCTTCATGAGAATTTTATGTCAACTCAGATTGTTTAATAATATTGAAAAAGCTGTCTTCATTCAAGGTGAAGAGTTGGTGCATTGCAATAGGTTGCATATATCTTCACAAAGCCCCTGGCTAAGAGGAATTTCCAGAAATTTGATTTCCCTTATAACTTAATGTGAAGTTCTGTATTTACAGGATGCAGTTGTCTGCTAAGATTCTTGGTTAGAAATATTACCAAGTCTTAAAATAATACATATATGTCGAATTTAACGAAAGAATATGTCAATGTAAAATACTTGTCAGGCTACTTAAAGCTTCTGGCAACGGTGATCAGCATTGTTATGGATGTTCTGTGTTGCACTTGAGTTCCAATGACAGTTTTGGAGGTTTGAAATATACAAAGCACTCGTAAGGATTCCTTTCCGGACATTTATTTTTCAAATGTGCAAAGGAAATAGCCTAATACTAATGTATTTTGATTCTATCCTAGGTTGCATATTGAACTATGAAGTGGTCCTTAGATGAACTTATCTTCAACTTTCTGGATATTAATGTCACACTACATATAAATTACCTAGACTTTATCTGCTATATGGAATTCATATTGAGTTTAATTAGGGGATGGTAGAGACTCATAAATAATTTAAAATGTAATAGCTAAGGTACAAATTTTTCATCTAATATCGGATGTTTGAAGCTATTGATTTTGATTTGCGTTGATGCCTTTTTAGGTTTTGTGTTAGAACATAGATATTATTATTTTTTTTTATTGTTGATTGGATGTGTTTATTTTTTTTGTTTGTAGAAGTGTCTGCTCGACATATGTATGTTGTCAGGTGTTAAGGCACCAGGAAAAACATAACAAGTTTGTCAAAGCTCAACCTTATACTGCCCATAATATATCTGAATTGAAGCTTTCTTTGACTATTAAGAGAAGCAGTTTATGCAAGGTTGTAATTAATAAAAGGAGGATTGCAAGTGCAGTCTCCTCAACCATACCGTAAAAGGCAAAGTAGCGAAGAGCGTGGGCTGGTTTAGGCAAAAACACCTGTCAAGAGATAAAATAAAAGACAGTCACAAAACTCGAGTGAGAAACACTAAGAGGAAGATATGTCAACCTCAGGAGATTGGTCATGATCAAGGCAAGGGACCCAACCAGAACTGAGTGTTTGACACTAATTCATTCAACAGGTTCCTAAACATCAGGGGATGGCTCCAATGGCTTGGGTCCTGAAGAAACGGCGATCCATGATGGATGAATTCAAGCTTAAAGGTGATCCGCGTTCTTATCCTATTTGATGGCAAAAGAGGCATTAAGGCTATTGAAGCTGCTGGCTTGGAGCTGCCATCTTCTCTTATGAAATTGTACACATCTACCTAATGGGAAAAAGACCCTTTTTTTTTTTCCTTTTTGTGTAATCTCCAGCAGTTTTTCTAAGAAATCTTTCCAATGAAAAGTTGAAGTTGTAGAGTGAACAAACACCGTGAAATTTTAATTTGAGATGAAATTTTAATTTCTTTTATTTAAACTAGTTTTTTTTTGACTGTATATATGGATTCAGTACCCTGAAAAACTTTTGGGGTACTTAGATTGTGCAGGGTTACCCATCAAACTTGTGATTTAAATAAATTCCTGCTGGATTTTAGAGAATTTAAACCAGAAAAACCAACCAAAACAAATTTTCAAAAAAAATTACACTAAAAATAATTTAGAAATAATTTACGTTTGAATATTATATCAGGCAACAATATCTGTGCAGCTTCTATCCATTCATTTGAATATTATAGCAGCCGATAATCATCTGTGCAGCATTTGTCATTTTGTGTTGGAATTAGCAGGTCACTTCACCATAATCAGTTAACTAGGCCAATGCCAAATCTCACGAATTTTGGGGAAATGGAAGGACTGTAAGTTTTTTTTTTTTTCAACAAAATTTTCATTGCATCGGTTCTTTTTTTTTGTTGCTATACATGATATTCGTAAAATTAAAATCTACTTTGGTTACTATGCAGATATTTGCAAAACAATAACTTGACTTTGCTTTCTCCCAATGGCATAGCGCCTCTAATTTGTTTATGGCACAGCAATTTTTTTTTTTTTTTTTTTAAAGCAAGATTCCACCTCTAATCTATTTCAAGTGCGCCACCTCTCTGAGGAACAAGATCCTCTAAAACCCAGGTGAAGGGAGATGCTTATTACTTATATAATATAAACTGACCATGTAAATGTAAACACATAGACACATCTTCAGATACAGTGGACAACAAGAGGTTCGAACCTTAAGAAGTTATATTCCTCTCGATGCTGAGGGGGCTTGAATGTCAAGAAATTATATTCCTTTTAATGCTGAATAGATCCCAGATACCAAGTTATTAAGGATCTATGCTAATAAATGATAAATTTTTTTGCACAGCTTCTATGCCTGAATGGAATGGTAAATTCTCCGCACTGCAAGAGTTAAATTTTTTTTTTTAACCCAAAGTTGAGATGGTCTTGTCACCAGAAGAACAAATTGGGTATGTTGCGGAGGGCTTGTTATGCAAAGACCGAGATGGAGCTTGGAGAGGTTATGAACACAACATTCTGTTTTTCAAATATTGAAGCAGGAAAAAATTGGTGAAGAGCCCCTACAGCATATACGTAATATGCAAATAACAAAATATCCCTATAAACACTGTTGGTTTGTTCAAAATTCCAAATCAAGCACTGGATGGGATGGGACCAGGAAACGAAACAAACTAGTGACAAGAGTACCAATTCCTCACTGTGTCAACATACGTTTGAGCAACAATACATGGGCCAGATTGAGAAATCGCAAAAAGAACCTATGCACTGCAAAATTATTCTCTAGTGCGGAACTCATTCATTGGAAAGGAAAAGAAAAACACAAACTACTGTCCTCAAAAGAAAAATGCAAACTACTGTCCTCAATGCACGTGGCTCTAATCCGATAGCAAATAAGCCAGAGAAGTTCTATAAACTGCCTATATGTACAGAAACATGAGTCAAAATGGAACGAGAATAAAGCCACTATTGGAGCAATAATAAAAACCTAACAATGAGGAAAACGCTGAGGGTTCACTTTTAGCACTATATGCTTGCATGAGAATCCAGACTTTGAAATGGGTTTCACTTGAGACAGGCTTCTTGAGTGACAAAACGTATAACTATCAGGGCACACAATCTATTATTACGATGAATTTGGAAAAGACGAATTAAGAAACAAAACCCCACAATAAATAGAGAGAATAAAAAAATTGAAAAAAAAATGTGTACGAACAAGAACAGAGATGAAAAAAACAAGAAACCAGTAAATGCTTGGATTGCAGAAACAAGTATTTGAATTATTTAAAAAATATCAGTAAAACATCGATATGAAAGAGTATGGACTTGAGGGTTTTCTGAGGTCAAAATGTTTGCCATAGTTACCAAATACGGCCAAATCACGGTTAAAAATACGAAAATTCGCCCGTACGATTCGAATATCGAATAGTTCGATAAAATTCGATCCGGTTCGTAGTGTAGGTGCTTGGGTGCATGTATGGTTCATTGCTGGGCATAGTTGCTTTTTGTGGTCTTGTTTAGCGATTGCACATTGCCGTGCTGTCTTCAACAAAGATCTCTGCTCTTTTCCTTGATGCGGAGAAGATATGTTCTTAGTTAACCCCCTGGCCAGTTAAGAGAGTTCGAGCATAGCCCAGTTTTAGCGAAGCCGGAATTCCATTTAAGGTAGTTCCGCCGAGAATGGTTGCAGATGGTTTATTAATTAAAGAATAAATAGATTGCTGCGGTATGGCATGCTGGAGATGGCATGTTGTAAAGTAAAACAAAAATTGTTGTAGTATGGCATGCAATAGAGAAAAACAAAAATTGTTGCCTATATCAAGCAGCAAAGAAAGACAAAATTCACCCAATAAATTGTTCATTCACTAAACACAAATAGATTGTTGTTGTATGGCATGCACGCATAGGAAAATAGAAATTGCTGTGGTATAGCATGCACTCAGCTAAAAACATAAAAAAATGCTGCTTTATAGCATGCACCCAGTAGAAAACATAAAAATTATGAGACTTATGCATTACTTAGATTTTATAAGTTAAATGAGTAATAACAGTTATGATCAAAATTCTCAATCTCAAAAGTAAGTTGTAAAGTTACAAGCATTTATGTTATTAAATCTTATTTTCTCGCTAGATTTTTACCACTCACAGAGAAAGAAATGGAAATATTTAAATTAGAAAATTTCTTTTTTCAAAAATAAGCTGTTGATTTTTTTATAAAATAAATTTGAATATTAATTTTCTAAGTAGAGAAGGATTTTACATTAATGCATCTTTGAAATCAAAGAAAGAATATAGGTTTTTGAAAAGAGTATATGGTTTGGAGGGACATGCACAGAAAGCTATGATTTTTCCTACTTATAGAGAAGGAAATGGAAGTATTTAAATTAGAAAATTTCTTTTTCAAAGACGAGATTGATTTTTCTATAAAATAAATTTGAATATTAATTTTCTAAATAAACAAAGATTTTATATTAATAAAATTTTGAAATCAAAGAAAGAATATAGGTTTTTGAAAATAGTATATAGTTTTGAGGGAAGAGGCCAGTGTAAATTCTTTTTGAGTGGATTTGGTTCTGAATTTTTTTTGTTATAAACAGTTATAAGTTATATAAACTTCAAAATAAATTAGAAAGAAGATAGCTAAAAATATCTTAAAAATATATTATTTAAAAAATGTTACACTATCGAATTTTTTTCGAATTGAAAATTTTCCATTCGAATTTTTATCGTATCGAATTCGAATCCGAATCGAATTCGAATTCGAATTTGGTAACTATGATGTTTGCCAATTCATTCACGAAGTTACCAAAAATAACATTAATGGATTGTATTTGCTGCTAGGTTACATGGCCACGACAAACCCTTTGTAGAAAGAAAACCAGAGTCCACTACTTTGCACAGAACAGATGGCTTCGAAAAATCATAGAAAATAGCATAGTCCATGAAATATCACAATTCAAAAGGCGAATGAAAGCTCGTGAGCTGGGGAAGCTGCGGAAATATTATGAGAGGCACTTGTCCGGGATTTACGTAAACATTTCTGGGTCCAAAGTGTTGTGAGTGTGACTGCATTCATTCAATAAAACCCTAAGACCACAAGGTCGGAGGTTCAAGCTCTTCTATTGGTATTTAGGGTTTAGTGTGCTTTGGGTCCAGATTTTGAACCAAAGCTCTGATACCATGTGTAAGAGCCCTATCCTAGGGTCTGCTAACAAATCTATTTCCGATGAATTTAAATGCAATAAGAGGCAATAGTTTACTTACTTACAAGACTTTTAAACAAATAAAATTTTACCATTTACATTCTAACCCTTATAACTTATGGTGAATATTTCAATCTAATAAAATTTACATGAGTAATTTATGGAGGAATACCTGTACCAGTGGCTGGTGGAGATACCTTTGACCTGCTGTTCCTGTTGAACGCTCCTCTTGACGGACCCAATTGGTTTTACCTCTCAGCCAACTAGGAAATAATCCCTAGCCCAGGAAACCTCCACAGGTTCCCTAGACCTCCGAGCCCAAGTCCAACCAGATGTAGTGTGTGTGTCTAAGATGAATGATCCAGATCAAGATAAACAATGTTTCCCTCCTGTTAACAACCCAAGAAACTTCCATAGGTTCCTAAGGTCTCCAAAATTCACAACAAATCCTAAAATCACAACCAACCCCCAAAATCATAAGCAAGACTCAACATCCCTCTTTTCTCCCTTCCCCCTTCCCTTTTTATACCCTCCCTCTCTTCTCCATATCAATCACCTCTCATTAATGTCATTATCTTCTCATCCATCCTTACAGTTGACTTCTCTTCTCCCAAGTAAAGCTGGGAGTACATTTGGAAATGTGACATGAATATATAATTGAGAAATTAATGGGAGAGGACCATGTCTTTTCCCAAGTAAATCTGAAAGTACATTTGGAAATGTGAGATATATATATAATATATAATATATATATATATATATATATATATATATATAATTAAATGGAGAGGACTATGTTCTTCTCCCAAGTAAATGTGAGGGTACATTGGAGAATGTGAGATGAATATATATATATATATTATATATATATTGATAATTAGTTGGAGAGGACCATGTCTTCTCCCAAGTAAATGTAATGGTACATTGGGGAATGTGAGATGTAATTAAATGGAGAGGACCATGTCTTCTCCATAGTAAATGTGAGGGTACATTGGGGAATGTGAGATGAATATATATATTATGTGAAATAATGGAAGGAGACCATATCCTACCTAAGATTCAATTTGAGAGGGTAAGTCGGGAATTTGAATAATAGAAATCATGAATTTTATATTAGACCAATATTTCTCAATATTTTCAGATAATGTAAACATTAATAAAATTTGCAGGATAAGATTTAAGTGGGGCATTACACAAGCAAGGTTTTGAACAGGTGGACGAGACTGCTCTTGATGGTCTATTTTGGGCACGTGTGAGGCAAGTATTGGAATTCACCAAGCCCATTTATAACATGATTCGTTTTGCAAGATATAGATAAACCATTGATTGGGGAGGTGTATGAGCAGATGGATACCATGTTGGGGCAAATAAAAGATATTGTTCAGAAAGATGATCCCAACTTGTATACACTGATTCACATTTGTGTGTGTACATGGTGGAATAAACTTAATGTTCCACTACATGCCTTGGCGTATATCCTTATGCCAAAATACTCTTCTCCATCTTGTTTGGGCCAACCTGCACTTGGGGGTGGGGTTAGGGTCAAACCCCATACAGATCCAAAGGTATCTACAGGATATATGAAAACATTAGACAAGTTGGTACCTGACAGGGTGGAGTGTGCTAATCTGTGTCTTGAATTAGGTAGATACTTCAGTTGCACTGGTTTGTTTGGTTCTTTGCATGCAATGGAAGATAGAGACAGATTTGATGCTTTCACATGGTGGGAAGCATATGGTAGCATGGGATTTTTTCCAAAATTGGCAAATTTTTTTATCTCACAGGTTGTAAATACTTCTTCTGCAGAGAGGTGTTGGAGCACCTACAACTTCATACATAATGTGAGAAGAAATAGACTCAATGAAAAATGGGCAGAAAGCTTGGTTTATGTGCACTGCAACTTGAGGTTGTTCAATCATTATTGTGATCGAGCTTATGAGGATCCAACATATAAAATTTGGGACAACCACCCAGAGGACGATAATTTGGAGGATGACACTATACATCTTGAAAAACTGGAAGCAAAACTTATGAGAGATGAAGATGAAGCAACAACAACCAAGCCAACCCCCACCATCTAGTAGCAGTGCTCGAGTTCCAAGTCTTGTTCCTTTGCTTTCGCTGCCTCCATGTACATCCTCACTTGGAGGGCATGTGCCTTTTGGTTCCGGTCGTGGGATTGTGCGGGAGGAGACTCCTAGAAGACCACCACAACCTGCTAAGAAATTATACATTATTCATGGCAGCAAGAGGAAGCTGTAGATGATAGATTTACTTGTCTTTTCTAGTTTCTAGTAGTTTTAACTTTTAATAACGATTGACTCTTTCATATTTATTATGATATTTTTTGTAAACAATATATGACAATTTAAGTTTGAAGTTTGAAGTTGGCAATTATAACTCATTGGTAATGAATTATGAATATGATGCTTTGTAAAAGTTGAAAGTTGTTTCATTTCATGTTAGATATTCTTTGTTGTAATGTTTACACTTAGCTTACAAGTACAACTTTGGTGATCAATTATGATAAATGTTATATATTGAATTTTGAAAGCTTGAAACTTTAAGATTGATGAATCATGAGACTCAATATGTTGTATGTTACTAACTTGTGGACGTGGTTGATGAAGATTATGACTTCTAGATGATTGTTGTTATATGGTTCAATCTATGTTTTTTATGCTTTTTATATCTAATTCATCGCAATGTTTTAAAACTTCGACTCCGACTCCGACTCGGCCGAGCAATGACTCCGACTCCGACTCCGAAACGGTAATGACTCGGCCGGCTCGTTTTCAATGACTCTGTCGTTGTAAAAAATACATTAAATATTTAGTTTTTTTATAAAAAAACATAATTTTGAAGATTTTAAACATAATTTTAAAGATTTTCATTCATGTTTCCAAACACACAGCATTATAATATAGATGGAAGACAACATATGATCAAAGTAGGCTCATGAACCAATCCATTATATCAAAATGGTACCCAATGGCAATACATAGTCAACTGTCATACATGATCAAGGACTCAAAACAAAAAACACATAACCAAGGAGGCTAGAAATGGCCTCTATAAGACTACAAGTCTACAACAAAAGTACTACTAGCTAGTAGCTACTGCTAGAGGAGCCAAGATCATGTCGATCAATCTCTGGATCATCATCATCATCAGAGTCAGAGCCCCCTGCCCATGGCTCCTCCTCCTCATCATCATCTCCAACTCCAACTGTAGAAGTGGTGCCACTAGCAGGCTGTGCAACTGCAGTAGTTGCACGCTGAGATAGAGTAGCTATGCGGTTGCACTTCTGTCGTGGCTCAGGCTGAGCAGAGGAAGCACCTACAACTGGAGTCCTTGCTGGCTGTGAGACTGAGGCTGGTGGATCTGCATTCAACTGAACAGGCTGAAGTTGAAGAGCATGTTCAACATCAGCTGATGTCTCCAAATCTAAATCTAAACCAAGATCCTCATCAGGATCAAACTCTGCTGGACAACTCTCCACTACCCAATCTGACGTTGGATCAATGTCTTCCAACACAATGGGATCTGAATCAGGTCTTTTGTTCAACAAATGGTTTTGTCTGAGCCGAAGGTTGTATTGGACATAAACTAGATCATTTAACCGTTTTTGATCCAAACGGTTTCTCTTCTTTGTGTGAATCCTCTCAAAGACAGACCAATTGCGCTCACACCCAGATGCACTGCAAGTTTGACTCAAAATACGAATTGCAAACCTTTGCAAT
>APFE031341455.1:0-40174 GCA_000404065.3 Pinus taeda
TGCTTTCAAAACAAAGCAGGGATTGTATGAGTGGTTGGTTATGCCTTTTGGCTTAACCAATGCCCCTACTACTTTCATGAGATTAATGAATGATGTACTCAGACCTTTTCTTGATAATTTTGTTATTGTATATCTGGATGACATTCTGATGTGGGAGGAACACTTAAAGCATGCTAAGCAGACATTAGATATTTTGAAAAGGGAAAAAGTTTATGATAAACTCTCCAAATGTGAATTCAGCAAAACATCTCTAAATTATTTGGGTCATATAGTAGGGGGTGGTGAATTGAAAACATATCCGTCTAGAGTGGCAGTCATTGTAAACTAGCCTAAACCCAAGTCTGCTATAGAAGTGAGAAGTTTCTTAGGAGCAGCACAATATTGGAGGAAGTTCATCTCTAACTTTTCCTCAATTGCAGCTCCCTTACATGCTTTGACAGGATTGAACAAGGTGTTTCAGTAGGGAGGCAGACATCAGAAAGCCTTCGACACCTTGAAAGAAAATATTAGTACAGCACCTGTACTAGCACTACCTAATCTACAAAGACCATTTGAGATCCAAACAAATGCTAGTGACTATGCCATGGGAGCAGTGTTGACACAGCATGGTAAACCCATATGTTATGATTCTGAGACTTTTAATCCTGTAGTAGTTAACTATCCTACATATGATAAAGAATTGTATGCATTAGTTCAGAGTGTGAAAAGGTGGAAACATTATTTAACGGGCAAAGAGACAGTAATACATACTAATCATCAACCACTTCAATATCTACTCTCCAAAACTAAGTTGTAGCAATCAAGACATTACAGGTGGATGGGTTTTCTACAACAATTTCATTTAGTCATCAGATATAAAAAGGGCATACATAACAAAGTTGCAGACATCTTGTCTAGACCCATTATAAATGCATCTACTATACTTAAGCATAATTCTATACTACATGAAAGTTACATTGAACAATGTGCTCAAGATATAGACTTTAAAGATGTATATGCAACTTTGAGTCAAGGCAAAAGAGTAGAAGAATTGGATTATCATTTGAAGGACCGACTCTTATATCATTGTGGGAAACTCTACATTCCACAAACAGAGAGAGTAAAGATAGTTAGAGAAGCACACACTTCTCTGATATTAGGTCACTTTGGGGTAAGTAAAACAGTTGCACAACTGCAAAGATTTTGTTATTGGCCAAAGATGAGTGAGACAATTTCTAGATATGTAAGAAGGTGTACTATGTGTGCTAAAAGCAAGCCCAGCAATAGAAAACTAGGCCTCTACACTCCATTACCAGTTCCTTCTCACCCTTGGGAAAGTGTTTCCATGGATTTTGTTGGGGGGTTGCCTAAGTCTAGAAAAGGTCATGATTATCTATATGTGGTTGTGGATAAGTTCAGTAAAATGTGTATTTTGATACCTTGTAATAAACAGATTACAGTTGAACAAATTGCAAAACTATTCTTTGAACATGTATGGGTTCATTTTGGGTTACCCACTTCTATTGTATCTGATCGAGACACCCGATTTGTGGGAAAGTTTTGGTAAAGTTTGTGGGAGATGATGGACACCCAATTGAAGAAAAGCATAGATTTTCATCCACAAACCGATGGCCAAACAGAAGTAGTTAACAGGACAGTGATCTAGTTACTCAGAGGATATTGCAGCAAACATCGTAAGCTTTGGGATGAACATTTGTGTTATGTGCAACATACTTACAACAGAGCAAAACACTCTTCTACACAGAGATCTCCTTTTGAGACCTGTTTTGGTTCACACCAAGGTATTATTTGGATTTTGTCTTTGGTAAAGATACCACAATTGATGGACACAGTGATGTGGACAAGGAAACTAGGTTCATTGAACAGATCTCGGAGATCCACCAGGCAGTATACGAATAGTTGGAAAAGGGCCAAGCTAGATACAAGGTTAGGCATGGCAAGCATTGGATGGAGCATAGTTTTCAAGTTGGAGACCAGGTTTGGCTATATATTAGCAAGGACAGGATGCAAGGTGAAGGTAAGAAGCTAAAGCCTATCAGGTATGGACCCTTCAACATACTTGAGAGGATCGGTGAAAATGCTTTTCACCTTGATCTACTAGCTTACATGCACATCTACCCAGTCATAAATGTAGATTACTTGAGATTGTTTGAACCTTCTCTAATTGAGGATCCTAAAGAGCAGAGTCAATTGCCTTCTATTGATGACCTACTACCTGAATATTTTAATGAATTGCAGGAAGACACATTGTTGGACAGGAAGGTGAGGACAATGTGCAGAGGAGATGTTGAGTACCTCAGAATTGGACTCAAAGGTTTGAAGCTGAGTAGTGCAAAATGGATTGATATTGGACAAGTGAGACAACATTATCCTCACTTAGTCGATGCTTGAAAACCAACTTTTGGTGGTCCAAAGGCTTTTAAGTGGGAAGGTCGTGATCCGAATTGGATCCATAAAGACTAATCAGAAGAACCATGGCAGTACCAGGTCAGGATAGACTTCAAAGAATTTAGAGCAGCGATCAAAAACACCTCTAAAATAGTGGCAATTAGCAACCAGAGTGGAACGATGAGGACCTCTGTCAAAGCATGCTAACCAAGGCCCATGGAGACTGTGCAGGAGGTGCAATTAGCCCCTGGGAGGCCCATATCAGGAAACAGAGGGAGTTTTTGATGCGCGATTAGTGCTTAGCTGGGTGAAAACCATCAAAATGGAGAAGCCCCAAGTGCTCAGTTGCATGAGAGTCGGGAAAACCATGGGATAAAAAGCTAAGAGCTAAAGGCGGGACCTGCTCCAAAAACTGGCAGCATTAATCGGAGGCATCCCGGGCGGTAAGCAATTTCGGCGAAAACAGAGTGATTCCACTCAACACCTAATGCGTGGTAGGCGGAGGAGAGAGAAAACTACCGCTCATCGGGTGCTAATGGTTGAGCAAGTCCACCACATGAAACGAGTGAATGGCATTGGATCTGGGGGCTCCATATCTAACAACTAAGATCGCGCCCGATGGAGAAGACAAAATTGATGGGGGATTAAGCTACGATATGAAATAATTTGAAGTCCGAATTGACCACCAAGGTGTCAAAGGACTCATTCCACAACATAACTGAAGAAATGAACTGACAAAGCAAGCTAGCATAGTTCGCAAGAGGACAAGTGGCTGCTCCCTGTGAGTATGATGATGACGTTGAGACAGGGAACTCCAAGCGTAGCTGTAGCAGGCAATCTGATGGAGTTGGAAGAGGAATCGAATAGCCATGAGCTCGAGTGGCTTTAAAGGCGTGCACAGACCAGCAGAAGGGGGGGCTGAAAAGATGAGACACACCCACACACACGGAAGAACAGAGAAAGCAGACAGAGAAAGCAAAAAGTAGAAAGAAGACAAAGGTTTGAGCTAACTAAAGGGAGCATCAAACACCAAAGGGCTTGAGGAATTTGAGCCATCCCTGAAGGGGATCTGTTAGGACCGAGCACCACATTGGGCTCCTTCCATTGTATAACCGAGAGGTCAAAAAGATGGTAAGGTCGAGAGTCTGTGTACTCCAGTGGCTTGGGGAATCCAAGAGCCACCTTGCGAAGATATCTGGGGATAGGAGACTCATACTGAGCTCCTTCTTGGTAAATATCTATTTTAAGACATAATAAAAGAATGCCACCACTGAAAGATGGACCAGAGATGTAGCCCTAGAGGATAGGGTCAACTCCTTATTAATTTCTTGTGTTCTTATATTTGCTTACTATATTTCTCTGTTGTTTTCCCTTTCAAGTGTCTGTGTATTTGCAATCTAATCTATCTGTTGCCTAAATAATATAGACAGACACCAACATATGAGTCTGTAATACCTTCATTTAATAAATCTTTAACTAAGGTCACTCATAGATTGATTATTAGATCAGTTACATATGTAACATGGAAAACGAGGAGGTTTCTTTGGCACAATAGGGTTCTCAAAAGATTTTTCGGGAGTCGAATTCTCATGTTTCTTCTTATTATTTTTCCCTTTCTTCTTGCCCCCTGGTTGCTTTGGATTCTTCGCCTTGTTAGATGACATGGCATTAATCTCCGAGGCAAGAGGTTTGTCATTTGCATTTTGACTAGAAACAACAAGAGCTTTACCAGACGGAGCCCTTGCGGTTTGTGTGCTTGAGGCACCGATCATGTCATCACTGGCATGAGAATCCATATTCGATTTAGGAGGAGGTGGAATGGAAAATTCTGGTCTTGGGACGTCAGGAAATTTTTCGTAGAGTGTGCGGGACTGACTATAGATCAAGTGTAAATATTGGGCATGAGAAATGACTTGCTCTTCAGTGACAAATCCTCCTTTCACCACGTCCTCAGTGATAGATGGAAATAAGGACTTAATAAACCACTTAGCTAAAAGCTAATGAGGAACATACATCTTTACCATTCGACGACGATGTCACCACTCATGAATATGATCAGATATGTGAGTGGTCGTGGTCTGTTTAAAGTTGGTAAGGAGTTTTGTTCCAGTTTCGTACCTAATGGGTAGCTGAAAGTGGGTTAGAAAAGTAGTGGTAAGGGTGCTAAAATTGTCAAATGAAGCTCTAGGCAATTCAATATACCATTTCACTGCCAAACTAGTTAGCATTCTCTGAAAAGGTGAAACCTAATCGAATCATCATTCAGGGTGTTAGATGAGCGCCACAAATGAAAAGTCATTACATGATTTGATGGATCTTCACTTGGATTTCCATTGAATTTAGGAATATCGAAGGGAATTTTATGAGGAATCACTAGCCACCAAGGGGAGTTTGCAATTGGATCATTCGTCAACTGATTCAAATCTGATAATTCTAGAGTTACTACGAAAGGCAACTGCTGATTCAGGTTAGGTGAAGCATACCCAGGATAAGATGGAATCACCTGAGCAATAGGTCTTTGCATACCAGCATAATGTATCTGATGTTGGTAACTTTGATAAGGTTGTTGGACATAACCAGTGTAGTGTGGTTGTTGATAACCGTTTTGAAAATGTGGCTACCCATTACCTACAAAGCCTTGTTGCTCAAGTCCTCGGGAGGTTTGATATTGACCAAGCCCAAATTGAGGTTGGGTTTGCTAGAATTGCGATTGTTGGGATTGTACCAGCCATGCTTGTTGGACCATTTGCTGTTGCCCAATACTGGAAGATTGACCAAGTTTCGGGGTGATAATACTCGTTTGAGCCTGAGTCGTTCCAGGTAAGGAAACACTAACCTGAGGTTGCGATTGAGCTATAGAGACAAGAGGCTATTGTATACAACCTGAGATACTTGAGGTTGAGATACAATAGGTAGTTCTTTACCTGTGACACAGTCACATTAGCAGGTGTAGTGGGAATATTCGACACAGGTTGGATTGGTTGCATTGAATATACAACCCTTGGTTTTTGTGGTAGTATTGGTACCCAACCACTGGATGTAATTCTAGTTTGACCTGAATTTTGTTGTAAACTCTCATATGGTCGTTCCCTAGGAGGGAATAATGAAAAAGCATACTGCCCCCCATATGGTGGCAGTCCAGTGTTCAAAGGGTATATTGGTCTTCGAAGACTAGTCTGCCCAAATTGATACTGGCATGCAGGATCAACTCGTTGAGTTTCAACATAAGAAATACCAGATGTGACTCTGGATGAAAAAATAGGAGCAAACCATGTTGCTAAAGCAACCTCTAAGTGGACTCCCGCTAGTGTTTGATAACTAGCTAGAATAGATGGTATACCAGCAAACATTGTAGGAATGGAAGTAGGAAGTTTTGTCGTAGCTGCATCAGATGACATAGTCCTAGATGTTGATGGTTTCTCAGACATGTTTTATCTATCCAAAATATTTCCTAGCGATTCGACAGGAACTTGTGATGAAGGATGATTAAAAGAACCAAACTTAGGAGCAAAAGGATACAAATGAACCCCAGTTCCCAAATGTAACGGGGTATTGGATGGAGGATCCTCTGCTATCTCCTCTATAGCAATCAGACCAGGTGGAAAAGGTAGATCGTCAGGTCCGTAAAAGATTTCTGGAGCTGAAGAAGGTATAACTTCTGCAGTGACAGATACTGGAGGGGTGACACCTTCTAAATTCTGGAACTCAACTTCTAGATGTTCAAGTAAGTGAACTTCAGTCTCTGGATCAACTCTAGATGGAGTTGTTTCAGGTATAGAAGTGTCTACCATTACACTAGGATTAGTTCTAATGTCCTCTTGTAAATGTCGAACTTCTTCTCCAAAGGCAGCTGTACTAGAAATGGTTGGAGTAAATGTAGTCTTTGATGATGCTGAAACAAAAGTTTCAAATAAACCAGATGAATTGCACTCAGTTAAACAAGACCATTTTGCTCAAAATGGCTTCATTTCCAGAGTCAAAGATGGCTGACTCACTAGTCTCCGCGAATGATGGGGTTTTGATTGAATTTCTTCCACGATTATAGATTACTTGATCAACTCAAAATTAAGGGTAAAATGATGTTATTCTGAATTCAATTAATTTTATTGATGCTTTGACACAACTTTTCTTTTTTAGTTTTTAAGAGTCGAGAAAAAGCTAAAGATGACTCTAGTCCCCTTCGATTTTTAATGAGCTTGAAGTGACAAGTGCTCAGATGGACCTTTTCTTGTAAAGAGTCGAAAAGGAACAAAAGTGACTACTCTGGAAAATCTAGATAGAGGGATTACCAAAGCAATCGCAAAACTGCAATATACACCTTGGTGATAAATTAAAGAGAAATTACAAAGGACTTATGTACGGCAGTCAATCTTCCCAAATATTGTTTTCAGTGCATTGTAATCGATAGGGCAGCAGACACAGCTTCCTATGGATAAAGGATATAAGCCTATTATGGTCTCCCAATATATACGCGACGGTACGGGGAGCACAAGTCTATGCTAGCACTTGTCATATCAAGGAGGAGGAATCACCCAACCTTCGATGAAAATGATTGTTACTAGTTTTTACGACGCCAGAACATGTCTCTAGCCTAGACCTCTAGATGTGTTGCATTAAGTTCCAAAGCATTGTTAGGTTCATTGAGATTTATTTCAGAGTTGATCTTGTTTAAATTTTTCCTTTCAATGGTTCACCACATGATGTTGATTTGAAATTCCTAAAAATGCAATCTACAATGATAAACAATCGTTGTTTATTTTGATCAAAGAAAATCCTAGCTACTAGGGAAAGAAAATTATGATTCTTTCAAACAAAGAGCAAAGAGCACACACTAATGCACTTTACTAAATCATTTTTCGCACACAAACTAATTGCAAATGAAAATGCATGTATTTGTTTTTCATTCCCCTTAATGTGAAAATTTCCAAAAAAGGAAAACTTTGTGTAGCAAAGATCTGAAATATTTTACTCTAAGCGACATTTTCGACAATTTCTTTTTCAAAATAGAAAGGATAACTAAACACACTTTTCAATTTCAAATAGAAAATGCTTTTGACACTTTGACTATCAAGAAATCAAATCAAATACATGACAAAAAGTTCAATCAACTATCCAGGGAAGGAAGAATCAACGACACTTCTCTTTTTGACACAAAATGACAGTTACGACACTTTTTGTACCAAAACTATAGTTCGATTTAAGAAAATTTTCGACAAAGGATTGTAAATGATGGACAAATATATAAAAGCATTTACTAATCCTAATCAATGGAGGCTGATTTATGTGATGCAAGTAGGCTTCAGTATTGAGGTACTGTTCATAAGCAGCAAATCAACTAAACAAAACTAAAAACAAGGACAAAAACCCCCAATTTCAAGAATGGAAATAGGTTCAGTCAGTCATCGCACCTAGGCTTCACAGAAATAGGGATGCATCACACTTGCTACACTCAAAAGTGTGATGCATACTGGTTTACAGTGACACACAGTGCGATGGGCCAAGGAGCGCAACTGAAGTGGGTTTTGGCTCAAATATGCAGCTGATTTCAGTGAGTTAAGTTGAGCTATGATGGATGGTAAAGAGAAAAGTATAGACGAATGATCTTGAGAGGTTATTGACGTACCAAAAGGGCATCTAGAATGCTTGTAAGTCAGATGTTTAATTCATAAACTAAACCAGAGATTGACTGAAGAAGCATTCATCTACTTTGCAATTTTATAGAAAGAGCAGTTCGAAGGCTGCCTGGCTAACCTCAGGCTCTGTTTATAGTTTATGAAACAAACAGTAACAACAAACAAACATCTATTCGTTCCCCAGTGGAGTCACCATTTTGTTTCTGGGAAAACTAGTGTCTTTTCGATCAACTAGCCCTCTAGGTTTGGCAACTACCTTAGAAACAACAGTTCAATGTAATTCAACAATTTCTTCAATGCAGAATAGATAAGAGAAGGATGAAAGGACCAACCTAGAACTTTCACTTGATCCTTTGGTCGATCTTTCTCCCCATTGACAGAGCTTGCAACTCCTCTCCGTATTTATCCAGCTTGAAGAGTACTTGTAGAAACATAGTAGCAAAGAACCATCAAAGAATCTCGATCTATTGTAACACAAACACTACAGAATCAAATGTATAATGAACATACAATACCATTCACAAATAACAACATTAACAAGTGCACAATTATATGCAAGAAAACTTGAAGAACTTTATTAAATAAAAGGGAGAATTACAACCCAGTTGTCTGATCCAGAATCATCCTCCCAGCATCAATCCCTCTTCACCTCATGAAATAGCAATATCACACCAACAATACAATTCTCTTACCTCAAACACAAACTATCAGCACTTCCTTGCAATTCACGATATTCCAACCTCTAGATCTCACAGATGAGGGATCCATTTATAGATGTGTGCAAGGATGTGAGTCATCTCTAGGTTTTTTATTAGTATCATTCCAATTGTTATATCTGGTTCCAATTGGAGATTTTTTGGATCTCTTAACTCATCCCTGACTGAATTCAAAGAGGCAAGTGTCATAGGAGAAGTTTCTAGAAGATTCCATGAGCATCCACTTAGCAAACAATCTTGGACATTTGTCCATCCTCACTCATCGCACCCTACAAAAGGCCTTATCAGTATGCATCACACCTGGCTAGTGTAGAAGTCAGTATGCATCGCACCCTAACAGTGGAGCAGTCAGTATGGTCCAGTTTAGGCCAATTCTGGATGGTTTTTCAAGTGGAAATTTTGGGGAATGATGTAATTAGATGACCATGTTATTTTAGGGTATGAAACAACACTTTTAGGGGTTGAAGAGCCCTAGTTTAACGACATATAAGATTGGGGTTGAAGTGCCCAAATATGTTTATAACAGTCGGCCAGCAACTTATGTAGGCTCAAAAGCCCAACAGTCATGTCTATTCAACCTCTATGTTTTAGTCTAAATAGAAGAGGACTTCAAGTCATTTTTATACACACTTGGATCTCTTCCTCTCTCTACTTGTCTTTGGGTTTTAGTAGGAGTAGAGACTAAGGAAAAGCCAAAAAATCCAAAAAAGCCAGAACAGCCGAAAAAGCCAGAAAAGCCGGAACTGCCAGAAAAGTTGGAATAGCCAGAAAAGCCAGAAAATCTGGAACTGCCGGAAAATCTGGAAAAGACAGAAAAATTGAAACTACTGGAAAAGCCAGAAAACCTGGAACTACTGGAATAGCCAGAAAAGCCGGAAAAGCTGGAACTGTCAGAAAAGCCAGAAAAGATGGAAAAGCCGGAACTGCCGGAAAAGCTAGAACTGCTGAAAAAGTTGGAAATGCTGAAAAAGCCAGAAATACTGGAAAAGCTGGAAATGCTGGAAAAGCCAGAAAAGCTAGAAATGCCAGAACTGCCAGAACTGCCAGAAAAGCCAGAAATGCCGTAAAAGCCGGAACTACCAGAAATTGTCGAAACAGCCAGAGCATCTGTCTCCAAAGGAAGACAGCATGATGTATGAGATCATGGGCAACATAATAAGAAGCATGATGATATAAGCATGGGCAGCATAATGATGCATGATGATATGAGCATGGGCAGCATAATAAGCAGCATGATGATATGAGCATGGGAAGCATAATGATGCATGATGATATGAGCATGGGAAACATAATGATGAATGAGATCATGAGCATGGGTAGCTTGATGATGAATAAGACCATGGAAGATGCAACATGATGAGCAGCATGAAGATGAGAATAGCTCAGTCATCAAGGTTCAACACATCTGACAGTACAACAAGGTGTCACACAGTAATGTGTAGCAAATAGACAAGATGCAGCACTATGATAGGTGAATGAGTCACCTTAGAGAATCAGTTGAAGCAATATGTCTTCAACTGATCTCAGGACGACATCAAAAGTCAAAGTGATTGACTTCTATTGTAAATGTACTATCTCTCTCACTTTCTCTATTGAACTTTGAAGAACATAAAAGAAGAATTGATCAAGGGTTTCCCCACATTATGGGGTTTGTCCCTGGCTAGCGCCACATCTTGTGTCCTATTGTCTTGCCTTGTCTTCTGCGATTTATAACTATGTTCTATCTGCAATTTACTTTATGCTACTGTGATTGCTAATGTGGAAAAGAAATTGAAATAAATTGCTTTAGCATAGAACATACCTAAAATTAACAAAGGTCCACCTCATCACCTTAGCCTAGTTTATCTAGAAGCATTGTACCAACTCTTCATCTTCTCCTCACCTCAAGAGAGATAGAAACATATGGCCAGGAAAAATTCATCTTAGCACAATATTGTTTTCATGCTCCCTCGGCGTCATATCCATGAAAATTCATTTCATTGAACCTGAGGCAACTAAGTTGTACAAATTTTGCTCCATTGCCTTAAGCCTCTTTAGCTCATAAGACCCAACTTCCAAGGGAAGGAGAGGTCATGGTAGCTTCTCCTTCTTCTGCCAAATTTATGGCAGTCTTGAGAAAAGCTAATATTTTATTTCTTGCATCACCACCATATCAATGACGTACTTCGATAGAATATGGTGTGGCTTTTGAGATTCTAAGACTCTAATATAAGCGCCCTAAGAAGAAGCGAACCAATCTACAATTTCCATAACCACTTCTTTGGCTTGATCAGTTGTACAAAGCCTCTTCTTCAAGATCATCTGATAGAGAGAAAAAAGTGCTCAAATAATTTTTCTTAAACTCTCGTGTAACTAAATTATGAAAGTATCTTGCAATATATGTTGACAAAGAGAGATTATTGAGTCCAATTCCACTCTAGACCCAGAAACACATTTCTAACACATATTCCATCCAGAAAGTATGCATACATAAATAACCAAGTGTTCCCTTGTTCTACATCCTTCTTTACCTTTGTCACATTAATCTGTAGTTGTTGGGCAAGTATATCCAACCGGTTGAAGATCTTCCCATCTATAATCACTGGGTAAAGGATGTATATCCATCCTTCTTAAAATAACTTGGTGCTTTCCCGTCCATACAGTATGTAGCACATTGCCATGAGGTACTAATAAACTTTCATTAATGATTTTATCTTGTATATCTTCTCTATCTTTTGGAAAAACCTTGCTTGTTCATACGACCATGATCTAATGACATCCTTTGTATTCAAGTGAGACCATACTACATAGTATTTAGAATTTATATATTCTTCAAGCCTCAATAGCTTATAATATTATTAGAGATCATGTGGTTGATATGTCATGAGGTCTTTCCATCACACACTTCTTAGAGTCATGTTGTTGGATTCTATACCCTGCAATATCCATCCAATTGATTCTACACATGGTAACACTAGATATTTGTAAGCCATTGTGGAACCTAGATCTCTTAACATTGATGTAAATTTACCTGTCTTCTAAGTCCTCTAGAAACTCTTTCTTGTTGGAAGCATCCTTTATGGTCAGCCATGATATAGTAGTGGTATTACACATAAAATACTTGGTATGTTCCAAGATATGTGCTCCTGACCTAGAACTTTCTCCAACACCTCCAGCATTACTTTCAGTGGCCTCCTTAGATGGTGCTTGTCTTGCAACTAGAGGCATCGTATCAGTGGATGATCTAAGAATGATAGTATATCGAGATGCATTGACTGGAAGTGGATATGCACCCATGGAAACACAAAGTTCATTCCACATATAATATCATATTTTATCAAGCTATAAAATGCAACAAACAGTAACTGAGAGGGAGGATTGTGAAAGCTCTAAGAACAAGATGAAAATTTGAGGCTAAAGGGACCTAACTAGTCACTATAATTGTGCATTGCGTATTAATAGGGAGGAGAGACAACACATGCTTGGTCAACAAGAAGAAAAGTTGAAGGATTGAGTCTTATGACTTTGCATTGTGCAGTTGTTGAGAGAGAGGGTCCGTTGATTGTGCAATTCACATCAACAGTGGATAGGAGGCTACATGTTGTTGGCTAGAAGTGCACAAATCATAATTAATGCCAAGGATTACACAGTTCACAATAAGAGAGGGCAGGTATGGCACCACTGCTAATTCGAGTTACACAATGCCTAGTTTAAGGGAGGCAGATCTTGGGAGTTGTGCATGTCACGTCAGTAGAGACCAAGACCTAAATTTTGTTGCCTAGAAAGGAGAAATGCATAATTGAAATGATGAGGATGTAGATATGCTCAAAATTAAACTAAGAATTCATCAATAGTAAGCAATGAGGATTGTGAGAATATTAACATGCATATATATATATAATTATATATATATATATATATAATTATATATATATATATATATATATATATTATATATATTATATATAATATATATTCATCCACAATGATTACTCGAATGTGTAAGGACTTGGAATGTGAAACAACACTAGGAAAGAACCATGCAAGAGAGAAATGACACATGGAAAAGATAAATATAGAAAAAGTGACACTTGTAATGCAAAAAGCAGGAAAAATGACACTTACGAAAGAAAAACTAACAAAAGTGAAAGTAAAAGAAAATAAAAGTGATAATTATGAAACTTACCCTAAATAGTAGTGCACATGCAACCAAAAGCTCATTGTTCTCAAGAAATGAAAAAATATCCAAATATTAGTGTGAGAATGAGCTATAGGCTAGATTATTATATGGGTGAGCACTCATAGATCTAGGGTTAGGGTTTACACATGCATGTCAGAAGGAGCTAGAGTTAGTTAAATGCCACTTGTAACAACTCTAACTCTAGAAAATATGCCCACACTATCAACAAGTGGTGTGAAATAGCTATACACATGGAGTGAATGGTTTCTATACTCAAAGAGTGTGTAGCTAAATGTCTCTAGAAACTACACAATTCACTAGCATAAGAGACTGTGCAGTTAACTGATACAAGAGATTGCACAATTTCTTATCACAAGGAGCTGCATAGTTCATTACAATAAAGGATTGTGAAATCCCTATTGTCCAGGCATGCACAATTGCGATTGATAACGAGTGACTGTCAACTTGAAGTGTGAAATTAAGGACTACCAGCAAAGCATGTAAGAACAAGAAGTTGACACTTGAGATTACTAGAGGACAATTGGACAGCTAGGAAAATGAGACCAAGGATACGAGACCAAGGATGACTTCAGGAACTCAAAACTACAGTTCACAAGACCAAAAGGAGGCTCCAAAATTGGAATATAGGCAAAATTTTGAAGGGTGTTGTAGCAACTACAACACATGGTGATTCATTGGAAGAACAAAAAAATCTTTGTCTAGGTCAAACTTTATGGATAATTTCTATCTTTTGGGAAGTATTATTTCATCTTATAACTTACCCTAGCTAGATTACTTAACTTTATTATGGATGTAATCTCTTCTATTCCTTTCGTCGGCTTAACGCATTTGAAGAACAAGTCAAACTTCAGTTTTTTTGATAAGGGGTGGGAGTATGTAAATGTGCGAGTTTAAGATGTCAGAATTTTAAATGTCATCTATAGTGTTTCTCCACTATCAATAGGCCTATTTAGTACCCTGGTGGAGTCACTTCAAAGAATCACAAGCATTGCTTTGATGCCAACAATCCTGTTCAACACCCCGAGTGCTAACAAAGTTGCTTGCTTCACGTATTGATGTAGGGCTTTCACTTGTTATTTGTTTATTACATTATTCTCATCATCATTTTATCAATGTTTATATCACCAAAGATGGAAGAAGGATCCTGACTTATTTAACGAGCAAGAGAGGTTGTTCCTTTGTTTTTCGAGACTCTTTGTATATACCTCTAAAATTATTGTTCTCACTTGAGTTTCTGCCTTTCCCTCCTCTACTTGACAAAGTTGACAAATTGAACTAATAATTAATAAAATGGTTGATTCATGGAAAGAATATCCTATTATAGATATAGGCATCATAGATCTACTAAGGCTTTTGTTAGGAAAGAAATTTATTTTCCATCTAAGCATCATGGATGCTTAAAGATATAGGTTCAGACAAAGAATGGGACTAGAAGTTAACCAAGCATTGCTAGTTGTCATAGTAGCCTCTTGAAAGTTTCCACATTACTTTAGAGCTAGATAAGAAAAGTTTCATACAATACCTTATTTATATACAATCTAAAAGAAAAATGTGAAAGACCCAAGTCAAAAACAAACTAAAAAAAGGGAAAAACATGGGGCCTTCACTCAATGAACCTATGACATAGCATGTGTGTTCGTGGCATACTAAAAAATACCCTTAATTTGACTACATATTGGAAAATACCTCTAAAAATCACTTTATTTAACCCCCTACCATGACGAACCCAATAGACCTTCCCAATTTAAAAAGCCCTACTTTTACTAGATATTGTAGGTATCAATTTTTTCATTAACATGTTTTATACCCCTTTATAGTTTTTCATTAACTTTGAGCTCCATTTTTTATACACAACATATAGAAACCTTTTAACCCTTATTATATGCTCAATATATTATGCCATTTTTTCCTCAATATGTATCCCCAAATATGAATACACATGGTACGCTATTTCTCCCCTAGTGAATCCCCTATGGGGAAAAACTAAAACAAATGCATGGAAAACTAACCTACACTAACACTATGGATGGAAGGTCGAGATTACAAAAAATCAAATTTTCAGTGTAGCCATGAAAGCAACTTCTAATTTTATGGGTTAGGGTAAGGATAGTAAGTAAAAAGGTGAAACCAAGTGTAGAAATGAAAAGTTTAACTTGAAATCCCTACACATCAACTTAAAGGACTAACACATTGGTAGAAAAATATGAGAAGAATTCTCCAGCTAACTAGTCTACCAATTTACCTTGATGGTCACTCAAACCTTGATAACTTCTTGTGAGAGTACATTCACTCATGTCTTACATATTGACAAACAACATAAAATATAGAAACTTATAATTAGTGATGGATCTTTCAAAGTAATTATTTTTAACCATTCAACAATTGAATCATGATATTGAAAATAATTGATTGAAGAATCTTAAGATTGGAAAGAAGATACATTTTCAACCTACATAATGGAATTCTAAAGAATATCCTATAAACCAATTTTGATCTGATCATGTTCAAAAACCTTGTCACTATTGCGAGAACTTGACATAACCATCAACATGGGCGGAAGTGCCTCAACTTCTTGGCATGTCTCCAAACTGTCAAATGGTAAATCATCAAAAATAGGTGGCTTACAAAAATCAACAGATGGATAAGCACAACTATCACTAGATGATTCAATAAACACATTGTCAATGCCACTATCTTGATCACATTTAATATTTAACCCATTGGATTGTTAATGAGTTAAGGATCTAGATGAATAAAAAAAAGGGCATGCTTGATCATTCAGAGTCGTGAGCTCTTCTTGATATGTTAAAGATGAGGAATTAAAGAAATCATGAAAAAGATATTTATGCTTCTACTCTTCACATTGAAATCAACACCATTCAATACCTATTTGAGATTGGAACTAGCAGAAAATGGATCAAGAACATCTAAAGAAAAAGTTGGTGTAAAATATTCACTAAACATGTCAGGAAATAATGAAAAATGTGATAAGGGTGAAGAGGAACTGGAAAAATTAAATGGAGGATCATCAATTATAATTGATTCTTGTTAAAAATACACATCCCACACCTAAGTATCATGAAAAGCATAGTTACCCTCTTGGTCCTCTATTTGAGTCATGCAACCCTCTTGTACTTGACCACCACTTAAACCGGTAGATTGAGAATTAAGAGAATCTGAAACAATTAATGTTGAAACAAATTGATCAGTAGAATCGGGACAAAGAGGATCATAAGGTTTAGATGATAAATGACAAGGGTTATATCTTTAAAAAGAAATATCATCAGTTAGATCATATTCAAGACTTAACTTATCCACATCAAGATCATGAATATCAGAGGAAGATGGAGGTGGAACAAGTGAATCAACAATATAATTTCCAAGTTCTGCAGCCTCCACACCTGTACATGAGACAAAAGGAAAATGATTGGGGGGGTGGGGAAGAGGAAAAAATGGAGAGTAGATTGATCCTTTGAAACTTTAATTGTCCCAACATCAACATAATCTAGGAGACTCAAAGATTATTCAAATTTAGATGGTTGTAAATAAATATTAACTAAATAGTGGAACTTCTCATTCCAAAAATCTTAATCCACATCTTCCTCGGAAAATGCATAACAAATGTGGAGAAAGCGATCAATAAAATATTATTGAGACCCATTATATCTCATTCTAAGGTGATGTTCTCACTACTACAACACCCTCCAAAATTTCTCTACTTTTGAATTTTGGAGCCTATTATCACTGTCGAATATAGAGTCGCTTTGATCACCAAATGTAGTTTCATGTTATTTTATGTGTTTCAAGTGTATTGAATGGTCTCAAGTGTCTTCACAATGATCAAAACATCTTGGGATACATTTCATGGTCATAACATCTTTGTTTTCATAAAGCGACACTTTTGTGTCGCAATCACACACACTACATTTTATGCACTTGGGAAATGTGTATAAAGTGGCATTTTGATGTATATTCATCACTGTTCAAGTGTGTCTAAGTTTTCTTTATGAGTTAGTATGTGTCACACATGGTTCTATGTTTAAACTCATCATGTTCACCCCTTGTCTCATATTCTAGACTTTAACAAATCGTTTGTTCCATAGTGGACTCATTAAGTCCAAGAGAACATGGGCACACTCTAAAGCCTTGATGGAGAATCCTTAATTTTTTAAAGTGTTCCATGCACTCTCCAAGGGCACAAGGCACACTCCTTAACCCTCTCCCCCTTCCTTACTTAGAATTGTGACCTCCTAGAGACCAAGTCTTCCTTGAGCATACTCCTTTGACTCGAAGAAGTCTACCCTCCTTGAGTGTATAGGTGCACCCTGAAGGCCTTAGGCTTCACCCCTCAACCTTCTCTAATGCTCCCTACACCCTCTTAGAACATTAGAGTGCATGAGTGCACTCTGAAGGAACGAAGCATCGGCCTTCAACCTTCAAAAGGGAACCATGTTCCATCCTAGGCCCTTTGAGTGCATGCGCACACCCCTAAGTCTTGAAGCCTTCATCCTTCATCCTTTAGGAGTGTGTCATGCACCCTCCATCTCTCCCTTGAGCGCACAATGCACTTGGGAAGCCTCATGCCTCCCCCTTCATCCTTCGGACTTGTGCCATGTTCCCTTCCTTGATTTTCCCCTTCTTTTGAGCACGTGAGCACATGACAAAGCCTCAAAGCCTTCCCTCTTCATCCCCTCATCCTTTCAAAGTGCGCCCATGTACCTTGAAGCCCCTTTTGTCCCTCTTGAGTGCACCGAAAAGGTATGAGCAGAAAATATGGATGAAACATGGTAAAATTGGAGATTTTTAGGCTAATGGTTGCACTTCATGAGTGATTTGTAGTTATAGGTATTCCAAAAGGATCGTGGCAAGCACACATGAGGAATATCAAGGAAGGAGAACAAATAAAGGAAGCTCAAAGAGAACAAATAACCCACTTGAATCTTAATAATAAAAGCACCGTGAAGACTCCATTTGATTAGAGACCCTTTGGAGGTTAGAGGACATCAATAATTGAAGTCGCATGATGAATAAAGAGACAGTTGGAAACCATGTCACCACTAGATAAATTCCATGTCATCAGTCACTATTAGTCTAATTCATCAATGACAGTGACATGTTAAGTCTCATCACACAATGATGTGGAAGTCATGGTGTATTGTTGTACTCATTGTAAAAGACAAATAATTGGAAGACCAAGACCCATGTATGAACTAAAGAGTCATCAAATTCCAAATGAAATTTAATACCAAAAGTAATATGTAATTCCAAAATTCATTTGGAATTACAAAGGTTGTAGAAGTCCAGAGGTCACCAGAAGTTAAAAATTCAAGAGTCATGAGGATGTGAAAGTTCATGCCTAAAGCTATAAATAGATCCTTATTTCTCATGTAAGGGACTTTTGACCTTCGCTTCTCCTACAAGGAATTAGAGAGACAGAGTTAGTATTTCTGGGGAGTAAGTAGCTTCTCTAACACTCCACTATTGGAGCTAGAAGTGTTCATTGTATTTATGTATGTTGGGAGTTTTGCTTAATATTCAAGCCTTTCAATCTAACACATTTTCACACATGAATTGTGAATGTTCCTAAGACTATTCTTTGAATGTTTATGGTTCATTTTTTATTTCATTAGTACTGGATAAATTGAATTATTTCGGTGACTTCAGTGCTTCTTGTTGGAAATGTGTTCTTATGTTTATAACAATCATCACATCCTTGTGAATAATTTTGCTTTATGTTAGATGAACCTTTATCTTTTATGTGTGTCTCCATAGGGTATCACTATTACTTCTCTCTTAGAGACTCACCTCATTTTCCCCTTCGTGGTAAGATAACCTTGATACATCTGCAATCAAGCATTCTCAAGGTGCACTACCTTTCTCATTCAAAAGGACATTTGAACTTGTCTCTCATGTTGATAGCTAAATACAAGGCATATATTTAAATAAATGATAGTCAGGTCGTATTCCAGATGGGACTCCTGCACCAAATGGTGTGAGGTCTAGTTTGGACCTTATATCAGGGAGATCCTATGTATGTTAGTGGTCTCTAGAACCATCAACATTCTAGTGCTTGAAGGAGGGAAACTAGTTTTTCATGGTTGATAACTCTGCACACCCAAATCATTATTCTTCTAGACAAGGTGGCAACATTCAGAGCACCATTCCAACTTTGATTCCTAAAGCAGGAGGATCTTTGTAGCCTAGCCTAGAACCAAATTACGTGGGAACCTACGAGCAGATCAGGGTAATTTGACCCATAACTTGTCAGTACGCTAAGGCTATCAATTAATGTATGAAGTGCAGAATATTTCTTATTTTCTTAAGAAGAAAGAAACAACTAGTACCGATATATTAATTTCTACAATGGAAGATCTAGTATTTTCCACTCTTGTGGAGTTGGCATAATTTGTAGATAATACAGAACATCAAGATCACCTTCCACCTCTTGAAGAAGCGTACGGGAATGACATAGTTTTTCTTTTTGACAACCTATTTGATGGATTAGATGGTGAATATTCCTCAGATTCTGAAAAGGAGTAAGAACAACAAGAACATGGCCTACCAATATTTGGATTGGATGGCCCGAGGACCTCTTTCTCTTCTAGAAAAATTACATAATATGTCAATACATCTAGAAAAGTTTCTTTGAAAGTATGAACTAGATAAGAAGACAAAGGCAAAAGATCACCTCGATGATTTTTACACGCATCTACGAATGTTGGAAGTGAGGTATGATGATATTTCCTGTAGGCTTTTCCCTTTTTCATTAGAAGGTAGAGCAAAAACATGGTACCATATTTTTCCCATCAATTTAGTCCACACAAGGAGGGAGTTTAAAGAATTGTTTCTCGAGAAGTTTGTTAATAAGAAGGCTCGTTCCATGTTACCCAAGAAGCTCAGAAGCATCAAGATGGGGGAAAAAGAGAAAGTGAAATGTTTTAATAAAAATTCAATCATATATTGAATAAGTTTCCCCTGGGCATGTAACCACATGATTCAATCACTATTGGTTCTTACACAACTTCCTTTCTTACCAACATTTCCCAATTCGTGAAAAGAGCCACAAAAGAAACATTGGCATTCAAATTTTTGGAAGTGATTTCCATCAAGAAGGACTTGTGTATGATAGGAGTTATTATGGATGATGATGAATCAAATGACTCCAAAGAAAATAGTAGGAAGTAAAAACCTTCTTCTAGTAAGGCTAAAGAAAAGGACTCATCAAACATCAAAATCTTGATTAGGATAGTGAAGACACTCACCAATGAAATCTCAATGCTAAAGGAGAGGTCAAGTGATAATTCCACTAGAATTAAGCCCCCCAAGTCCTTCCCTTTCTGAAGGAGTAATAGTAACAACAACATTCCACCCACTAAGTCTGCACAATGCTTGAATGTTGTGATGAATATAGAAAGTATTGGCATGGATAATTATTGTTCTTTCCATGAGGAATATCATTCAAAAAATACATTCCCTTAGTGGCATCACAACGTGAACACTTTGGCTACACACATTATGGATACTCTATTAGCAGATGAGCAGACATAACAAATAGAAGAAATGGAAGAACCTCTGACAGTTGAAGAAAGTAAAATTGTTTGACAAACAATGAATGCATATCACTGTATCTACAAAAGTGACGAGAAGAATGTTGAATAACCACCACAGAATGAGCACCCCTCCCCCCCTCCCACCCTTAAAATAAGAATGGTTGATTCAATTTAAGGAGTGAAGGGCCCATATCTAAACAGGAATTGACAATATAAAAATTAAAAGACAAGTTGGTAAGAGGAATCTCACCACCCATCAATCCTACTCAGAATTCACAAAGGCTGGAAATGAAAATAAGTCCAAGAACATTTCCTCTAATAGTAAGGGTAAGTCCAACACACTGTAAGTGTCGAATAAATCCACTCCTCCAGATACTTTAGCATTGCCTACTATTGGTGAAACTATTGATTATAAGATATGAAGAAGATATGAGTTAACATTTCTATATATGAGCTCACAAATATTGCAGGATAGTGTTACCTTATTGTCTAGACCTTTTCACAGCCTTCAATAGGTGATAAAGCTTCCTCTTCTCAAAAGGTGTCCGGTAAATATTTTGGTTCCCTTGAATATATGATGAATTCTATAACATTAGAAGCTAATACTCTCTACACATTTTTTTATTAATGTTTGAAATTTTCAATTACAATGTCCATATTTGTTTAGTCGGCTATGGTTCATCTATAAATGTAATTTCCTTATTTATGGCAAAGAAAATAAATGTGAAATGGAGAAAATCAATGCACAAATTATTTAGTTGGATGAATCTCTTGTCCAAGCTATTGGTGAGCTTAATAATGTGCTTATGAGATTATAAAAAGATGATCAAGTTGACCAATGTATAAATATTTTAATTGTGGACATACCAGAAGCCTATGGTGCACTTCTTAGTAGAGAATGGTCTAGCAAATTGCAAGGGTTATTTGCAATGGATTGGTCACATTTATGGCTTCCATATAAGGGTAAGAATAATATTTGAGTGAACATGGGACATACATGAAACACACTGTGACACAACCTGAGGCACACAACAAGCCTCTTGATTTTGCTGCTAAGAATTTTGGGAATTATTTCCTTGAGACTAACCTCGAGTGTTATCAGGTACAACCAGCACCCATTCCACTAGAGACACAGCTAGAGCTCCTTCCTTTTCCTCCAGCTGGAGCAAATGAAACATGTAATAGATCTTCATAATAGTAGTAATAATAGTAATAGTAGTATAGGAAGTAGTTGAGTATGTCATGATATTTGGACTTTATATTTTGATGGTTCAAATATGCAAGATGGTTCAAGCACTAATTGTGTTCTTACAAACCCACACAATAAAAATCATATCCTTCCATGCCATCTTGATTTCTAGTGTACAAACAATACTACCAAATATGAAGCACTCGTACTCAGATTAAATAAAGTTGTTGACCTGCATGTAAAAATTTCGAAGGTAATTAGTGACTCACAGGTGGTCACTCATCAGGTATGAGATATTATACACTATATTTCACCGCATCTTGAAAAATACTAGCAGGAGGTATGGTGTTTGATCAATCATTTCAAATCTTTCAATATTAATTTTGTTCTCTGACCTAGAAATGCCACATTAGATGCATTACTAAATGAGACCTCTAGGATGCAGCCATGGAAAAATGGTTTTTCTATTGAAATTGTATATAAATCATCTGTACTAGAGAATGTCACTAACTTGTGTGTTTTCAATGACAACATGCAGATATTATGCTTTACGTCTAATGCTACCGTAGTCACAGATATTTCCATAGAGGAGGATGAGCACGATTAGGATTTGTAGGAGGCATCTAATGCAGTGAAGGGAATCATTATGCCTGAGGGTGTGGTGTCCTTAGACAATTGATTATTGGACATGTCTATTTGATCATGAGACGTGTAATTTTAGTTTATATGTTGATCATGGGCATGCCTCCCTCAGTAGAGGTATCATAGACTTTGTGCTTTAGGGGAAATTTTGTTATAGTTCATTTTGTCACATCTGGTCAATATGCCTGTTAACTGGACCAATCAACATTCTTTTACCCCTTATCATCACCTTTGCACAAATCCCTAAGAATCACACTCCCTAATCCTAGAGTTGTTGCCTTTGACTGCTTCATTTCAATGATTTTAAGGCCGAACAAACCCTATCCCTCTAAGAGACCACGTTCAGCAGCAGGTTGACCCTCTTTGGACTTGTAATGATCACCAATAGGTTTCCCCTTTCCACGGGTGCATTGATTCTAGAAATTTAGAAAAAAATAAAATGAATCTTGAAGCTTCCTCTTCGAGAAGCTTCCAGAATTTGTTACAACCATTTACCTTGGATTAAAGTATCGAATACTATGCTATCCTACCTTGGATATTTCACCCCTTATCCCTTGAGCTCATCCTCCCATAAAGAGTGGATGTCAATCCTAGCTGCCATGAATAAGAAAGGGGTTGGATTTTGGAGATAGATTCTACCCTCATGTTGCTATTGTGAGAGCCATTATTCCATACATTAGGGTGCCATAGAGATACATTTTGTGACAAGGAAGGACAAGTCAACTTGGTGAAGATCTTCTACAAGATCAACTCTATATTTGGTTGTAAATCTCTCCATTTCTATTAATAAAAAGATTTCATTGCTTTCCAATATGTGATGTTATGATTTCATGCATTTCAATACCATGTTGATTTATTGAATGTAGTGATTGGATGATGCTACATAGTTGTCGTAGATCTTTGGCTTTTGTTGTTTGATTGTGTAGGTTATAATTATAGCGATCAAAGATAGGATTGGAGCATACAAGTTAAGAGAGGAACAAGGCTTACGATGGATTCCAGGTAGGCTTCATCCCATTGTCCATTTACTTTAAATAAAAAATTAGTTTCTTTTCTTTCAGTTGTTCTAGACTAGGCCACCCAATCTAGAGAATATACTTTTGTCTGGATTCATAGATTCTATAAAAAATTTACCTGTTATATGCCATTTTGTCACTTATGGTCAATAGGACTATTAACTGGATCAATCAACATCCTTTTATCCCTTATCACCACCTTTGCACAAATGCCTAAGAATGAATCTCCCTAATCTCAAATTTTTTGCCATTAACTGCTTCATTTCAGTGATTTTAAGGCCCAACACAACTTGGTCCTTTAGGATACTACGTTCGCCATTAGGTTTACCTTCTATGGACTCGCTTTTATCACCAGCAGGTTTCCCCTTGTTAGGGGTGTGGTGATTCTAGAAATTTGGGAAAAAAAAAAAGAATCCTGAAGCTTCCTTTTCCAGAAGCTTCAAGAGGTTATTCTAACTATTTACCTTGGATGAAAGTATTGAATCAATCCTATCCTATCCTACCTTGTATATTTCACACCTTATCCCTTGAGCTCATCCTCCCATCAAGAGTGGATCTCAAGCCTAGATTGATAAATGGATAATAATTCCTAACCTATCATCATTTCCTATATCTTTACTGCCATCCACAAGCTAGCGGTTGAATTTTGGAGATATATTCTACCCTCATGTTGTTGTTGCAAGAGTCATTATTCCATGCATTAGGGTGACATAGAGATACACTTTGTGACAAGGAAGGACAAGTGAACTTGGAGGAGCTCTTCTACAAGATCAACTCTATATTTGGTTGTAACTCTCTCCATTTCTATTAATACAAAGATTCATTTCTTTCCTATATGTGATGTTATGATTTTATGTATTTCAATACCATGTTGATCTATTGAATGAAGTGATTGGATGATGCTACATAGATGTTGTAGATCTTTGGCTTGTGTTTTTATGATTGCGCAAGTTCTAATTAGAGCATTTGAAGCTAGGATTGGAGCATACAAGCTAAGAGAGGATTGAGCCATATGATGGATTCTAAGTAGGCGTCATCCCATTATCCATTTTCCTTAAATAAAAAAATGGTTTCTTTTTGCTTTCTGTTATTCTAGACTAGGCCACCCAGTCTAGGGAAGATAATTTTGTCTGTAGTTGTAGATTCCATGTAAAAAATTATTTGTTATAGGCCATTTTGTCATATATGGTCAATAATCTTGTTAACTAGATCAATCAACATCCTTTTACCCCTTATTATAACCTTTACACAATCCCTAAGCATGAATCTCCCTAATCCTTTTGTTTTTACCTTTAACTACTTCATTTCAATGATTTTAAGGCCCAACAGACCCTTTCCCTTTAGAAGACTATGTTCACCAGCAGGTTTACCTTCTCTAGACCTTTGTTGATCACCAACAGGTTTCCCTTTGCTGGGGGTGCCCTAATTCTAGAAATTCAAGAAAAAATAAAAGAATCTTGAAGTTTCCTCTTCCAAAAGCTTTGAGAGGTTATTCTAACCATTTATCTTCGATTAAAATCTTGAATCCTATCCTATCCCACCCTGTAGATTTCACCCCTTATCCATTGAGCTCATCCTCCCATCAAGAGTGGATCTCAAGCATAGATTAGTAAATAGATAATAATTCCTAACCTATCATCCTTTCCTATATGTTTACTTCCATCCACAAGATAGGGGTTGGACTTTGGAGACAGATACTACACTCATGTTGTTGTTGTGAAAGTCATTATTCCATGCATTAGGATGACATAGAGATACACTTTGTGACAAGGAAGGAAAATTCAACTTGGAGGAGCTCTTCTACAAGATCAACTCTATACTTGGTTGTGACTCTGCCCATTTCTATTAATACAAAGAGTTCATTATTTTCCTATATGTGATGTTATGGTTTCATGTATTTCAATACCATGTTGATATATTGAATGAAGTGATTCTATTATGTTACATAGATGTTGTAGATATCTGGCTTTTGTTTTCTAATTGTGCAGGTTCTAATTATAGTGATCAGAGCTAGGATTGGAGCATACAAGCTAAGAGAGTAACGAGGCATATGACAGATTCCAGGTAGGATTCGTCTTGTTTTCCATTTCCTTTAAGGAAAACATTGGTTTCCTTTCTTTATGTTGTTCTAGACGAGGGCACCTAGTCTAGGGTAGGTACTTTTGTCTGCAGTTGTAGATTTCGTATATTTAGGAGGTATAGAATTTTATCAATCATTTCAAAGCTTCCAATATTATTTTTGTTATTAGACTTAGAAATGTCGTAGAATATGCATTAGCAAATGTATTTTCTAGGATGTCACCATTGAAAAATGGTTTTTCTATTGAAATTATATATAAACCATATGTACCAGAGAATGTCACTAACTTGTTTATTTCCAATAACAACCAATAGATACTGCATTTTATGGCTAATGCCGCCATATTCAAATATGTTTACGTAGAGGAGGATGAGCACAATCAGGCTCTATAGGAGGCATCTAATGTAATGAAAGGAAACACTATGACTAAGGGTGTGCTATTCCTGGATAAGTTATATGACTTGTAGAACCGATTTAGAGATCCAACCAACACAAAGACCCATAGTTCAAATTTACCATGTGAACAAGTCAATTTGGGAACTCCCAAATATCCAAAGTATGTGAACCTTGATATTTTATCCACTCCATAAGAATGACAGACATTTATCTACTTATTTAGATAGTACCTTTATGTGTTCACATTATCTACTTATGGCACTCATATTATCCAAGATTTCATCCCTATAAAATAAGGAGTGAAACCATCCTAGAAGAAACTACATAAAGTTCATCCAACAATGAAAACCCTTATATAGAAGGAATTGAGAAATTTGTTCAATGCTTGGATCATCTTTAAAGTCAGACATTCTACATGGGTTTCCAATCTGGTCCCAGTGAGAAAGAAGTTTGGAGAGATAATATTATGTGTAGATTTCCACAATCTTAATCATCCATGGAGTAGAAACTCGAGAGAGTATATGGGTCTGAAATGTGTTCACTACTAGATGGTTTCTCTAGTATTAAGCAAGTGTTAGTATAAGAACCAAAAAAATTGAAAACTACCTTCCTGACCAAATGGGGAACATTCACTTTCATGATGATTCCATTCAGACTTATAAATGTAGGTGCGACTTTCCAAAGAGAAATGGAAATCACTTTTCACAACTTGATAGGTCAGAGCGTTGTTGTTTATTTGGATAATTTTATTTTTTTCTCTAAGAAAAGATCAAACCATGTAAATCATATGAAAAAAATATTCAAGTGATGTCAAAAGTATGATATTTCTCTTCATCCCAAGAAGAGCACCTTTGATGTGTCCAAGATCCTACAAGGACACATCATCGCAAAGAGAAGAATTAAGATTGGACCTAAGAGGTCCAAAGCCATCACACAGATCTTTTTCCTTGTGAATAAGAAATTCATGCAATCTTTCTTAGGAAAAATTAATTTCTTGAGAAAACTCATCTCTGATTATGCTAAGGTAGTCAAGCCTATATAGGAGATGATCAAGAGATATGCAGTATACAAATGGGATAAACTAGAAATGACGACATTTCTCATATTAAGTAGGCAATTATTGATGCACCTGCGTTATTCAGTCTTAACTATGGAAAATATTTATTGCTTTATACGTTTTCTTCATATCCATCGATTGTAAACGTGTTGACTCAGAAAGATATTGAAGGAAATGAGCAGCCTACCTCCTTTATGAGTGCTAGTCTACAAGGACTCGAATTAAATTATCCTTCCATTGAAAAATAAGCATATGTAGTGTACAAGGCAATTAAATATTTCAAGCCCTATCTATTAAAATCTCACACAATTATATTTGTACCTCATCCAACAGTAAGAGCATCGTTCATGCAGCAAAAACTAGGTGAGAAGAGGGCTAACTAGATGACATGTCTTCAAGAATATGACCTAGAGTTAACCACTTAATAGCATAAAAGATCATAACCTATGTAAGCTATCCACCGAAGCAAGAGATGCTCCCAAACAAAATCATTCAGGATGGGAGCAGGAGATCAAAATGTATGACATTGAACATGTTCCTCAATCCATGTTTACAGCACCATGATATGCAGATCTATGAAAAATTTTGGAGCATGGAACCTTTCCCTCATACTTATCAAACAAATAAAATAGGTCGTTCATTTAAAAGTTCCATATTACCAATTATTTCATGTAGATCTCTTTCAGAAGTAGCATAATAGTGTCCTACTAAGGTGCCTTAAGCCGCAAGATATAGAAAAGGTCATAAAAGATTTACATAATGGATTGGAAAGTGACCACTATGCAGGTGACACTATGTCACATAACGTTATGAGGGCTGGATATTATTATCCCACTCTATTTAAGGATTCTCACACATATGTTTGCAAGTTCCAAGCATGTCAGAGATGCAGTCTCAAGTCTCAGTCCTGACCCCTAACCTCCTAAGCTACGCAGCTATGCAATCCCTCAGTCTGTCTCCCAAATTGCCACTTAGTTCCAGCTCAGTCAATGGTTATCATGAAGCATGCTAGATTAGGAGTTTATCAGAATGATTTTTTCTTGTCATGATTGGATTGTAGTCATTAGTATTCTGTCATGTTTTGACAAGAAGATGATTAATAAGATCGAGAAGGAGAAATTGTTAGAAGACACCTTTGTAGCTATGGAAACATGTTGATCAATCAAAGGAGACAAAGGGACACCTGATTTTGATAGAAATGTTGGGTTGTGTTATATTCTTTCCATGACTAGCCCACATAGTCAACCGGGTAGTTAGAAGGGGGGTGGAGCCCCCCCTTCGTTGCACTGATTGCATAGTGGGGGGAGTCACAAGGGGTTTGAAGGGTGCAGGTAACCCCACTCTATGGGGTCCAGGACAGTGCCCTGGAAAATTTTGGTTTTGGACCCTATATTAGGTTGGGCGGACCTACCTATGGTTTTGTGCATGTTTTTCGCACATGGTTTTGGACACAATGGTTTTCAGTCCATGGTTTTGGATGCGATGATTTTCGGTCCATGGTATTGGATGATTCAACATGTACAAATATGTATTGTAACATTGAAAGGAACATAATGAAAAATCAAGCTAGTAGTCTCGATTTTGGGATCTGGGGGAAAATCTTTGTGTATATGTGTTTTATGTGTTATGCTCTCACATTATTTATTTTCTATGTTTTAGAATTCGTATGCAGGTAATTTCTGTACAGGTTTAAAACCTACATTTGGTATCAGAGGTCTTTTGGCTTCAAGGGGATGCCTTTGCTACTGAGGGGTTTCACTCGGGCCTGTGGTAGACCATGTACAGTGGGAGACCTGCGGGATCAATTCTGGTTGTGAAAGAAGATGGTGAGTAGTGGAAAGATAGAGAACGAGAAATTTAATGGTCAGAGTCTTGAGTTATGGAAACTCAAGATGGAGGATCTATTGGTGGATAAAGACTACTGGATCATGGTAGATCTAGGTACTAAACCAATGTGAATGTCTGATTAAGAATGGAAGAAGTTGGATCGGAAGGCAAAGAGCACAATACGATTGTGTGTCTCAGATTCAATATTGCTCACTGTATCAGGGGAAGCTATGGCGAAGGCTTTGTGGGACAAGTTAGGGACTTTATACGAGTCTAAGTCTTTGGTGAAAAAACTATTCTTACGCAAAAAGTTGTATATCCTGAGGATGAAAGATGGAGACTCGGTGACAAAGCATCTAAACGCATTTAATGTTGTGGTAAGTCAATTATCATCTATTGATATTAAAATTTCAAATGAAGATAAGTGCATCAGTTTGTTTTGTTCTCTACCAGATTCGTGGGATAGTCTGGTTATTGCAATAGGTAACAATTCAACTACCTTGGAGTTTGACGAAATAGTCTCATCCTTACTGACGGATGAAATGAGATGGAAAAATATGGAGAGCCAGAATGGTGATGCCTTGTTTGTACGAGGACAATCTCAGAACATAAAGAAAAATAAGTCATCGAGTGGGAGGTCTAAATCTAGAGGGAGATCTAAATCTCCAAGAAACCCTGTAAAGGTGGTGTGCTGGAAATGCGGAAAGGAAGGGAACTACAAAAGGGACTATAAATATAAAGCTCTTGATAAAGGAAAGGGATCTGATGATGCTCCTTCTGCAGAGGCGAAAACCACCTCAGATGAAGGTGGGGATGTGTACATGGCTTCTTCAAGTACACATGTAGATCATGAGGCATGGTTGATTGACTCAGGTGCATCCTTTCACTTCACTTCCCATAGAGAGTGGTTCTGCGAGTATGAGAAATATGATGGTGGTGATGTCTACTTGGGGGATGATAGGAAGGCTAGAATCGTTGGTTACGGAAAATTAATGCTAAAGTTGCAAGGTGGAAGGGTTAGAACACTTCTAGGTGTTTTTCATATTCTCGCATGAGCCAGAAATTTGATTTATGTAAGCAAGCTGGATGATGCAGATGTATATGGTTCGGGGAGCACTGGTATTGATACGGGGAGTTTGGATTTGAACTTTGTACAAGCTATAAGGTAGAATTGTTGTTGATGGGTGAAACAGTTCTTTGGTTCCTAAAAGTGGAGCAGAAAATCTAGTGGTCTCTGGAGAGAAGACGATGCTATGGCATCAACGGCTTGGACATATTGGAGAGAAGGGCCTTCAAATACTTCATGGTAAAGGTATGGTAGAAGGTATGAGTAATAGCTCTCTAGATTTTGATTTCTATGAAAATTGTGTATATGGGAAGCAGAATCGGATAGGTTTCCCCTCTGGTTGTAAGGGGCAGAAACAGATATTAGAGCTTGTGCACAGTGATGTGTTTGGAGCTATGAAGGTTCCATCACTATGTAAGTCTGTGTGCTATGTATCCTTTATGATGACTTCTCAAGGAATACATAGATATATTTCCTTAATAAGAAATATGAAGTCTTTGACAGGTTTAAAGAATTTAAGGCTCTGGTGGAAAACTAGATAGAGAAGAAGATAAAGGTGTTGAGGATAGATAACGGTGGAGAGTTTTGCAGTAAGGAATCTGAAGAATTTTGTAAGAAGTGTGGTATAGCACAGAAGAAGACTACTCAATACACACCTGAGCAAAATGGAGTTGTAGAAAGAATGAACAAGATGTTGTTGGAAAGGGAAAGAAGTATGCTCAGTGGTGTTGGGTTAGGACAGGAATTCTGGGCAGAGGGGGTGGAGACAGCATATTACATGGTCAACAGATCACCTTCATCAGTGTTGGAGGATAAGACTCCATAAGAGGTATGGACTGGTAAGAAACCCTATCTTTCACATTTTAGGGTATTTGGATGTGATGCATATGTACATGTTCCAAAGGAGAAATGAACCAAGTTGGATAGTAAATCTAAAAAGTGCATCTTTATTGGGTATAAGGATGTTTTAAAGGGTTATAAGCTTTGGAACCCTGTAACAAGGAAGGTTGTGTACAACCGAGATGTGGTGTTCAGAGAGGTAAAATATTTTATTAAACATGAAGCCCAACCAAAGGAACCTGAGAAGATAGAGTTTGAGCTAAAGGAGGAAGAATCAAACTCTACAGCAGAGGAGGAATCAAAAGAAAAAGCCACAAACTCCGGGTGTGAGAAGATCAGTTCGAGAAAGAAGGCAGCTAGAAAGTTATAGTCCATCTACTTTCTATTCAAAATTTTCTTTATCTATTACTGATGATGATCCCAAAACTGTGAAGGAAGCAGTACATTCAAAGGATGGAAAACTCTAGAAAGAGGCCATGGTTGATGAAATGGCATCTTTGCACAAAAATGAGGCATGCGATCTGGTGGAGTTGCCAGGTGGAAGGAAACCCATTGGGAGCAAATGGGTGTTCAAGAAGAAGACAAATGTAGAAGGAATGGTGGAGAAATACAAAGCTCGGTTGGTAGCAAAAGGTCATTCCTAGGTGTCGGAAATTGATTTTGGTGATATTTTTTCTCCTCTTGCCAAGGTAACTTCTATTAGATTACTTTTATCTGTAACTGTTGCTGCTTTTAATTTTGAGGTAGAATTGATGGATGTGAAGACAACATTTCTTCACGGGGATCTGGAAGAGGAGATCTACATGAAGCAACCTAAAGGCTTTGCATGAAGGGTAAGAAAGAACTGGTATGCAAGTTAAAGAAGTCTCTGTATGGGTTAAAACAATCACCAAGGATGTGGTATCAGAAATTTGATACAGTTATACAGGGACTTGGCTTCAACAGAAGCAAAGCAGATCACTGTGTGTATTTTAAATTAATTGGTGACCGTGTTATTTATCTAGTCTTCTATGTGAATGATATGCTGCTTGTTGGAAATGACAAAGAAATTATCCAGGATTTGAAGACCCATTTGTCCTCCAAATTTGACATGAAAGATGTTGGTGCTACAAACTATATTTTGGGGATGGAAATTAAAAGAGATCAGACAAAGAGGAAGCTCTGGTTAAACCAGAGGAAGCATGTCAAGACAATATTGTAGAGGTTTAATATGCAGGATAGTAAAACGATGAAGGTTCTTATTCTTGTACATGTAAAGTTATCTTTTGAACAGTGTCCCAAGACACAAGAAGAGGAAGAGGACATGTCCAGTGTTCCATATGCAAGTGCAGTCGGTAGCCTAATGTATGTGATGGTCTGTACTAGACCAAACATTGCACATGGAGTGGGAGTATTGAGTAGGTTTATGTCAAAACCAGGGAAGGAGCACTAGACAGCAGTGAAGCAGGCTTTCAGGTATTTGCATGGCACTAGTGATTATGGTTTGTGCTACCAAGGATGACCAGGATTGGACAGCGCATTGGATATTCGTGGCTTTGTTGATGCAAACTAGGCTAGAGATCTGGATCAGAGAAGATCTACAAGTGGGTATGTGTTTAACCTATTTGGAGGTGCAGTCAGTTGGATGAGTAAGAAACAATCTGTAGTGGCACTATCAACTACAAAGGCAAAATACATGATAGCAACTCATGCAAGCAAGGAAGCAATTTGGTTGCAAAGATTGTGTTCAAGTATGCCATTAGTACAGGGAGCTATAAGGATAGACTGTGATAGCCAAAGTGTAATTTTCTTGGAAAATAACCCTGCATATCATTCAAATACAAAGCACATTGATGTTCAATATCACTTTGTGAGGGATATGATAGATGACAAAAAGTTGTTGCTGGTAAAGGTGGACACTTTGAAGAATACTGTAGATGCATTGACAAAATATATGAGCTATAGAAGTTCTCTTGGTGTAGAGAAACAATGGGCTTTGCAAGGCTAGATAAATGACTAAGCTCTCTTGTGCCCCCCTGTGGAACGAAAACATCAAGTGGGAGAATGTTGGGTTGTGTTATATTCTTTCCACGACTAGCCCGCGTAGTTAACGGGGGGTTAGAAGGGGGCCAATGCCCCCCCTTCATTGCGTCGATTGCGTAGCAGGAGGGGGGGTCACAGGGGGTTTGAGGGGTGTAGGTAACCCCACTCTATGGGGTCCAGGGCAGCGCCCCAGAAAATTTTTGTTTTGGACCGTAATTAGGTTGGGCAGACCTACCTATGATTTTGAGCATGTTTTTCGCACATGGTTTTGGACGCGATGGTTTTTGGTCCATGGTATTGGATGCTTCGGCATGTATAAATATGTATTGTAACATTGAAAGGAACATAATGAAAAATCAAGCTGGTAAGCCTAGTTTTGGGATCCAAGGGAAAATCTCTATGTATATGTTTTTTATGTGTTATGCTCTCACATTGTTTATTTTTTGTGTTTTAGAATTCATATGCAGGTAATTTCTGTATGGGGTTAAAACCTACAGGAAACTAAATATCAATTGAAGACTCCTTATCATCAAGCCATATGGAGGAGGAAGAAGAAGATCATGTTCCATCTCTCAAGAAGACACAAAGAAAGAAACAACAACGAGTTTCTTGACATTGCTATGTCATCATGAAGTCCATTTCATCAGCGTCATGTCATGTCATGTCATGAGTCATCATGTGCCACATCATATTATTGAATATGTAAATTTAATATTGGGGAAATGTAGTGTAAAGTGGAAGTCCAAGAGTCGTTGATGTAATGTGAAAAGTGAGGTAAGGAAGTTAAAAGGTCATAGAGAAGTCAAATAATCATGAGGGTAGTCCAAGAGTCATAAGGGAGATGAACCATCACCCAATTTTTTATATATACACCCTCACTTCTCATGTAAATAACTTTTCACATTGGCTCCTCCTACCACGCATTAGAGAGGAATATATTTCTTTAGAGGGGCAAGTGCTTACTCTAATGCTCCACTATTAGAGCTAGTGGTTTTCATTGTCTTAATGTATCATGGAGCTTTTACTTAATTGTAGAAGCTCATTGAGCTAACAAACTTTCATGTGTATGTCATAAATATTGTAAGGCTATTCTTTGAATGTTTGTGATGTATGTTGTTTTCATATATACTAAGGAAATTGAACTATTTCAGTGGCTTTGGTACTTATATTGTTGAGGGTGTGTTGTATGTGTTTTAACAATCATTTCTTATAGCTAAACTATTTTTCTATTTGTTCAATAATTCATTCATACATATATGCTTGTGTGTCTTTTATAGATTAGTACTATTACTTGTCTTTAAAAGGCTCACTTTCCTTTCCCCTTTCAGTAGCAGAACCCTGATACAGTTTGAAATTGAAAATTCAATAAGGCATACTCACTTGCTAATCTAAAATTACATGTGTATTAATCTCTCATTTTTAACGTTGAAGCCAAAGGCATATCTTTAAGAATATATGGCATCCAAGCCTTTCTTTTGGAAGGGCTTCCACACCAAATGTTGCGAAGTCTAATTGGGAATTTTCATCGGGGAGACCCCCTTACATGTTGGTGGTATCTAGCACCATCAACAGGTAGAATACTTCATACAAATTAGCATAGGTGATTGGTGTCTCATGTAGGTTTGTACCTATAAATTTATGTAATAGTAGGTTTATGCCTACAAGATCATTCATATAAACAATTTTTGTGGTTTTCTCCCTTCAAGGTTTCTATGTATTTGTTATGTTACCTTTTTAATTTATAAGATTGATGTTTTATGATGTTTTAATAACTTTAAATAATTAAAAAAATGTTATTATATTGATTCACACCCCCCTCTCAGTATAATTGTGAATCCAACACCCTCTACATATCCACCTTCTTTAGGAAAGATGATTTTGTGTAAGATTGACTTTAGATTGTTGGAAATGATATTGGAAATGTTTTTGTAAATAACATTTCAAAACATTATGGGTATAAATTTATTATAAAATTGAGGATTATGTTATTTAGGAAAAAAATTGATAAATCTAGAAATAAAATCTAGTAAGCTCCTAAAGTCGTTAATTCTTCAATATATTTCCAAACATCGTCTTCGATAATTGATCAATAGGATTGAAATAATTCCATAATGAATCCATCGAGTACTAATTCTTTATTGAATCCCATTGAGTGCACCATTATTTTTACCTATTATAAATAAATAAGTGAGAAGAGACTTTAATTTCTCATGAGATATCAAGAGGGATTAAGACCAAGATAGATTCAGTCATTGCACATTTACTCATCACTAGTTCAATTATGATCTAACTAAAATGTTCCTTTAGTTCCTACACTATTTCATCATAATTTTAAAATCCTCTCCTTGTTGAGGATTTCAAACAAGAGATTTGATTTTGGTTTCTTTTGTTGAGGGTGGATTTTTGAAAAAACTTTTGATTTCATATCCACCTTTTTGAGCCACTAGATCTTACCTTTTTGCTTCCACAATAGTTTTTCCTTATATTACTTGTGCGTGATTTGATATAATTGGTGCATCCTTTGAGCTTCCTATTCCATTCTTCATCCATTCATAATGATTCTTTCTTGAAGGGCCTTTATATTCTCCTTAATTGTTTGTTTATCAAAGATGTTATGAGAGACCTCTCTTTTCCATTTTTAATTTGTTGGTTGGATTATTTTAGCTTCTATTGATGTCATTACATTATGGGGCCTTGGATAGTACCTGTATATTTCTACTAGACCATCATGCTAAAAAATAATTATGTGTGGTCCACCCAAAATATTTCAAATCTAAATATTATGGATTTTGTGAAAGATAGAAATTCTAGGAGAGTTTGATGGGACACTAATCCAAGCCTATATATGGTAGGATCTAATATTCTATTGAAATCATTCGCTACAATAATGAGTCAAATAATAGGATTCAATAATGTCTTATAGCTATTTTGTTAGATCATCCTCACTTCTTATTCTAGGTGTAGCATACATTGCTATTTTAAATATGCAATAATTGAAGCTTTGTTATGAATCGTTTGAAGGATAGATTACCAAATTTTAGCATTCTCAACCATTTTTCCTTTAATTGAATGGAAATGAACATATTAAGGTCACCTCCAATTAAGTAATGTAATATAAGGGAATTTCACCAACTTCCTTAAGGGATTCCAGAGGATACCATGACAGTAGGGTTAACGGGTACATAAACATTAGTGGTAGATCCTTATATTAGATATTTCTTGATCCTAAAATTAGCCAAGATATTACTAAACCATTTAATAATTCTATGGATAGTATTACTATTATTTTACATGAATTCCAACATATCTTCACAAGTGGCAAGATTATTTTCTTCTCACACTTTGTTTCTTGTAGAAATACCATAGTCGGTTTTTCTTGATTCTCTTTTCTTTAACATGTGATGTTTTATGGGTGCATTAAGACTCCTCATATTCAATGTGAGAACAATCACTTGTAACTTATGATGAGAAGGAATGTACTTATCTTTCAAGTTGATGGCATGTCCCAACTCTACTAAGAGTAATCTAACTTTATTTACTTTCTACTTTGTACATTTTCATATTCCCTTTTACTCCTTTGCATTTATCTTAATCTCATATTTGAGAGAGGTTCTAATACCTAGTTCTTCAACCTGGGTAGGGTTTTAGGTTTCCTTACCAATTTTATATTTCTTCCGAGCTAGTTCTATTTCTAGCTACTAGAATTGTGGAAATTATAGATATTCCAAGTGAGATTCTCCATGCTCCATTAAGAGGGTTCAGATTTTTATCTCCATAATTTAAGTATCCATTTATAATATATGTGATTCTTCCTCAAACTCTTGAATTTCCTCTTCCTTCATATCTAGTTTTTCTCTAAGATATTCGATTAGTAGTTGAGAGCATTAGGTTACTTGTTTTCCTATTGGGGTTCTCTTCAAATGTAGATTCGAATGTGGGATTTTTTTTGGTGCTAACTAATGGCTTACATATATTGTAGGGTCTCTGTTCTTCATTGGAAAATACTATGAATTTAATATTTCCATTAAGCGCCTAATTTTTGGGTCCTAGGATAAAGGTTTTTTTTTAATGGACTTCCTTTGATTTGGAACATTGATGAAGCCTTCTTGATTTTCACCTTCCTTATCCACCTGAGTGTTCTCATGTATATTAAGTGAGCTATATTGTAATAGATGGTTATGTTCCTGGCATTTTTTGCACTAAAATGCAATGTTGTCATAGTCCATGTGGATCTCTTGTCACATTCATATACACACAAATATGACCATATGGAGTGTAGCCGAGCATTCTAGTGAGTTATGAAATTTTGACAGAGCAACTTAGGATGTTTTCAATGCCTCCAAGAGTTTATCATTCCCAAAATTTCTAAGAAAATACATTTTTGTCTAAACAAGGGCTTCAATGAATGTTTCCTTGCTAGGACTAAATCATTTTATCCAATATTTGAGATGTAGACTAATCGAATTGAAGAAATGAGGTCCTTCCTCAAAGATATGCTCTTTATCGTCCACATACGTGAATATTGAGGTGAAGAAACACTTTGATCCTAGTTTGAGATAATTATATCCTTCCATTTTTCCATATAGTATTGGTCCATAATGTGAGGGACTTAAAGAGCCAAATCCCCATGAATTTTCCAAAAACCAAATGATCCTTGATATATTGGATGTACTTACCCACATTATGATATGTGCCCTCATACTTCAAGTTCTCCTTCACTTTGGACAATAACATAATGTGTAGTTTTGTGGTTATCTTCCTCTCACCAGATGCATCTATAGTGGTATCCAATACATGGATTGGCTCCTCTCTTACACCACCTTTTCCATTCAAAGGTTGTTTCAACAAATTGCCTCATAATGCCACATCCTTGACACATAATGTGTCGTTGATGAGTGGGGCATTTTGATGCTACAAAGATGTATTGATTTAAAAAACCACAAAACCTCCAAGCGGTAAGAACCAATCAAGGAGTAGCATAGTGCCTAAATGTAAATTAGTTGTAAGACACCATCATTTTTTCTTTTCAAAATTAAAGATCTATATTTAGAATTTGTTAGTTAAAAAAAAAAAAAAAAAAAAAAAAAAAAAAAAAACAAACAACAAAACAAAACAAAACAAAAACAAAAACAAAAACAAAAAACAAAAAAACAAAAACAAAAGCAAAAGCAAAAAACAAAGCAAAAAAAAAAAAAAAAACAAAAAAAAAACAAAACATGTAGCATTTAAATTACAAATTTATAGTGTTTTATTTTTTTTGAATAAAACTAAATTCATAAAATTTATAAGTTACATATTTTATATGAACATAAAAAATAATAAATATTTAAAAAAAATATCACATTTTCCTTCTAATTTTATATAAAAAATTAATTTATAATTACCAATAAATTAATGCATAAATATTACATTTTATAGTAATGATTATAATTAACTTTAAAACTAATAATGAATAATCAATTTATTTTGCTACTTAATTTTTATAAACAAATAGAAATCTTCATAAATGTCTTTCATTTAAATTAAGACCAACCTAGATCCATCTTAACTCTAGATCTATCACGCACTGAGAGGGATCAAATCTCTCTAGGTACAAACCTCTTTATTTAGTGCAAAACTTGAGGAAAAGTTTGCACTTTGAGAGATTTGATTCCTCTCAACGCTTGATAGATCCGGAGTTAAGATGGATCTAGGCTGGTTTCAATTGTGTGTGGCCAAAAAAAATCTATCAAAGATATGATTAATCTTATCAATTATATGTAATACATCTAATATTAATATAATAATTTCAAATATGCTAAATATGTCTGAGATTAATATGCCCATTTTAATTTTAAATTTTCTTGGTTACCTTAGGTTGTTGAGGTGATAAATATTGTTAATAAATTTAATGATGAAAATGATGAAATAAAATTTTTGAATGCAAAGTGATAATGTAATAATGTTGAATGATAGGAAATGTGAATAATAAGAATGTAATCAATTACAAATAGTATTCATTGTGATTAATCTCAAACTATTTTCTTCTACTATTCTTATTGTCATGCTTGTTACTTTTGTCATTTTTTCACATTGATTATACAAAAAGAGCAGTTGAAATAGTAAACTATTTAAATATTTAGCTCGAGGTGTTGTAGTAAACATTATACCTTGTCTCTCTTACTCTCCAATATTAGTAGGTTGAATTACTATAACACAAAAATCAATTTACATTGTCAACAAATTTTTGTGATTACACTGAAATCAACGCACAATGTTAAGCCAGTCACTTTAAAATGAATGTACCATCATACATCCAATTACATCAAATCAAAAACCAACATCTACACTAAAATCAATGCATCTAATGCGAGCAATCAAATAAGATTAGAAAACAACATTTACACTGAAATGGATGCATCTAATGCAAGAAATCAAATAGGATTAGAAATCAACAACTACACTCAAATCAATGTATCTGGTGCATGTAAGCAAATAGGATTAGAAACCAACATTTACATTGAAAACAATGCATATGGTGCAAACAATCGAATAGGATTATAAATCACCGTCTACACCAAAATCAATGCATTTAGTGCAAGCAATCAAATAGATTTAGAAATCATATATATTGGAATCAACGCATCTAGTGCAAGCAATCAAATATTATTAGAAGTCAACATCTACATTGAAATCAATGCATCTAGTTCAAGTAATCAAATATCATTAGAAATGAACATCTACACTAAAATCAATGCATCTAGTGAAAGTAATCAAATCTTATTAGAAATAACCATCTACACTTAAATCAATGCATTTAGTACAATAAATATTCTTCCCTCTCTCCCCTCTCCATCTATATTTTTATCTCCCTCCATATATCCTTCTTTGTCCCTCTATCTCACCCCCCAAAACACACACACTCTCTCACTCCATATCTATCAATATATATTTCCATCCCTCTCTTTCTTTGTCTCTCTCTTCTTCCCTCTCTTCACCTTCCATATATATCTCTATCTCCCTTTGTTTCTCTATATCACCCCTAAAAGATACACTCACTTTCTCTAGCCTATCTATCTATCCCTCTCTCTCTCTCTCTTTCTCTCTCTCTCTCTTCCCCTTCTCTCCCTCTCCCCCGCTTCTATCTCTCTTCCCTCCTGGTGTCCTCTTTCCCTCCCTCTCCATCTTCCTTATCATTCCCTCTCTCTCTCTCAACCATTCTCTATCTATTTATTTCTTATTACCTCCCTCTCTCTCCCCCTCCAACTCCATATCTCTATCCCTCCCTCTCCACTCCCTCACATCCTCTCTCCCTCTCTCTCTCTCTCTCTCTAACTTTGTTACTATATATCTCTCTCTCTCCTTCTCTCTCCTTATCTCCCCCATTCTCTCCATCTCTCCTTCTTTGTCTCTTTACCTCACCCCCAAACATACACACACTTTCTCCATCTCTCCCTTGTCACTCCCTCTCTCTCTCCACTTCTCACTCTCTATGCCTTTCTTCTTCCCTCCCTCTCTCCCCCGCCAACTCCATCTCTATATCCCTCGCTCTCTCCTTGTCTCTTTCAAGTTCTCTATCTTTTCCTTCCTCTC